>OY992894.1:8097712-8180212 GCA_963921405.1 Cepaea hortensis | reverse complement strand
TTTCCTTGTGCTATGAAAGAAAGCTCATCTTGCTTTTGTATTCTGTTTTCTTATTTTACCATC
Source organism: Cepaea hortensis (assembly GCA_963921405.1). NCBI lineage: Eukaryota > Metazoa > Mollusca > Gastropoda > Stylommatophora > Helicidae > Cepaea > Cepaea hortensis. Next base: position 8,180,149 of record OY992894.1, on the reverse strand, counting down.
TCTGTCTGTTCCCTCAACTTTGTCTATATTGCTACTTGAGTAGGTGTATGAATTCGTCTCTTGAAGTGAGGATTAACCCTGGTAGATTTAGATTGACTTGCATAATTTATTCTCATGATCTTTGTCATCCCTCTTTATATTTTAAATCTAATTGATTTGACCTCCCGTCATGAGTGTTTAATTCATGTTGTATCTGATTTCATTTATGTGACAGGAGGGCAGTGTCATCAGCAAAGTTCAGATCTTTGAGCTGTTCAATCAGTTCACTGAATTCCATTTCTGGTGGTAGATATTGTTTTCGTAATCCAGTTTGTTGTTAGTAAGAAGAATGAATGTGACAACAGGCATCTGTTCTGATTTCAAACATATCCATAAATTTTCCTCATGAATGAAGTGGACAAATGAACTTGAACAATTTGATGACAGTTTTCCCTATAATTGTATTACAATGTCTGTTGGTTAGCTGTGTGTCATCATTGAGTTCATGATTCCACTGTACTCATCAGGAGCTGGCCCACAAATACCAGAAGGCATTAGAGGAGGCGTCTGAGCTGAACAATGACCACTTCAAGAAGTATATCGAGAAGCTGAGGTCAATCAATCCACCCTGTGTTCCGTTCCTAGGTGAGTGCAGACAACCATCGTGTGTTTGTTCTTCATGCTTCTTATTACACAAACGATACAAACATAAATAATAAAGGGGTATATGGAAGTCCTCTTCTTCTGTTGCTTCTCGTTCCTCTAATTCTTCTGCATCTTCTTCTTCTGGTGCTGCTGCTTCTGCTTCTGTTGCTCCTGCTGCTGCCGCTTCTTCTTCTGCTGCTGCTGTTGTTTCTGCTTCTGCTGCTGCTTCTGCTTCTTCCTCTTTCTGCTGCTGCTGCTAATCCTCTTCTTTTGTTGCTGCTTCTATTGTTTCTCCTTCTTCTGGTGTAGTTGCTCTCCTTGTTGTCCTTCTTGTTCAGAGTTCTTTGGCAGTGAGAGAGGAGAGAAGATAAATGTGAGCATTGACAGTGGATACCAGGAATAGACAACATCAAGGATACATGAAACAATCATATGTGTGATGCAACAAAGGCAACATATCTGGCCATAGGACTCATGCTCAGGCTCCCTCAGCAATTGTGGATTAGGACGAGATCTCACCAGGCCTCATCCATCTGGGGCTAGAGAATCAGTCAAGTCAGGGACCCGTTTACTTTGGGTATAAGATGTCAGCCCCAGAGATTTCAAGGCAGTCACCAGTTGGCGTGTGATGTGGTCAACATAACATGTTATGTTACTTTGGGTATAAGATGTCAGCCCCAGAGATTTCAAGGCCAGTCACCAGTTGATGTGTGATGTGGTCAACATCTTTGCATCCATTTGAGGCTGGGAATCCTGGTCCATATTTGTTTCCAAGGGGGTTCAGATATATTTAATAACTTCAGGCCAGTACTGGGACTAAATGACCTGACATAACATTCGTTGAAAAAGCGTGTATTGTAATTTAATGGAGAGGGGTATCTCAGACCTGGTGGGATCATGAAAAGTGAATTCCTGCACAGGTTATTTGTGTGTGTTCTTGTTACAGCCACTTCACTGCTGCTCTGTTATAGGTATGTCTTCTTATATCCACTTGACTGCTGCTCTGTTGTACGTATGTCTTCTTATATCCACTTGACTGCTGCTCTGTTGTACATATGTCTTCTTATATCCACTTGACTGCTGCTCTGTTGTAGGTATGTCTTCTTATATCCACTTGACTGCTGCTCTGTTGTAGGTATGTCTTCTTACAGCCACTTGACTGCTGCTCTGTTGTAGGTATGTCTTCTTACAGCCACTTGACTGCTGCTCTGTTGTAGGTATGTCTTCTTATATCCACTTGACTGCTGCTCTGTTGTAGGTATGTCTTCTTATATCTACTTGACTGCTGCTCTGTTGTAGGTATGTCTTCTTACAGCCACTTGACTGCTGCTCTGTTGTAGGTATGTCTTCTTATATCCACTTGACTGCTGCTCTGTTGTAGGTATGTCTTCTTACAGCCACTTGACTGCTGCTCTGTTGTAGGTATGCCTTCTTACAGCCACTTGACTGCTGCTCTGTTGTAGGTATGTCTTCTTATGTACACTTGACTGCTGCTCTGTTGTAGGTATGTCTTATAGCCACTGAACTGCTGCTCTGTTGTAGGTTTGTCTTCTTATATCCACTTGACTGTTGTTCTGCTGTAGGCATGTCTTCTTATACCCCTTGACTGCTGCTCTGTTATAGGTATGCCTTCTTATATCCACTTGACTGCTGCTCTGTTATAGGTATGCCTTCTTATATCCACTTGACTGCTGCTCTGTTGTAGGTATGCCTTCTTATATCCACTTGACTGCTGCTCTGTTGTAGGTATGTATCTGACCAATATCCTGAAGACAGAGGAAGGTAACCCAGATTTCATGGCTAATGCCCCTGAAGGCATCATCAACTTCAGCAAGAGGAGGAAGGTGGCAGAGATCACTGGGGAGATCCAGCAGTATCAGAACCAGCCCTACTGTCTGCACCAGGAGAATTCCATTAGGGTCTGTGTTGTGTGTTGTGTGCTGACTGACTTGTGATTGTGGTTGCTGTGTTGTCAAATTTGGGATTGTGGTTGCTTTGTTTGTGATTGTTGTTTTGAATCAGCATTGTGGCCAAAGTCACCCATTGCATCCTTGAAAACAGACCAAATTACCTTCAGAAGCCTTGGAAAAAAAAAGTTGGTAAATGCAGCTATAACCCCTACGTATGGGTGGACAGCATCAAGAGATGGTCTATGGACTGAAAGAAGCCTGTCTGAATGCACTGTCGGGGCCCAGGACAGTAAGTGTTGGAAACAGCCAACCTTTAATGCAGAGATGGCACTAGATGGTGTTGATACTGCTTCTCAGAGAATGATTTGTACACTAAAAGTGAAAGCAAACAAGACTTGGCTGTGGAAACAATGAAATGGTAGTTAACTACACTACAGCTGTGAAACAGTTACAAACACAAAGTGTAAGGAGTTCACAAGGTCATCACACACAGCTGAATATTCTTGGTGGCCACAACAGCTTTCACCTGCCAGCACAAACAGCCAGTCAATACTTAATTATTTAGGTCTTGTGTTTGGTTTGTTTTTGTCTGCTATTGAAGGCTATGTAACCACAACATCCTGTACATCCTTTGTGGTGGTGATGTAATGTTCTGTTTCCCCATGTGGTCATTGCCTAGTCTAAACCAGGGCTTCAATAACTTTTTTTTTTCACTCACGGCTTATTTTGATCAGATGAAATTGTGTTTGACCCTCTCACTCTGTTATAGAATAAAAAGTTACTAACACTATTTATAATAATTAGAAAAAAATGACCTACATGTCAGCAACTTCCCAATTATCTTTGGGCAACCACTTACGGGGTCTTGACCTATACTTTGAGAAGCCCTGGCCTAAGCTTTGCCTTAGCTATCGAGTCAGTTCAATGTGGGGTCAAGAAATGGTCAGTAGGGCATATCTGGACCAAGATTTCCTAGGAAAGAATTTGACAAGAAATAGCTAAGAATATATGCGACAGCAACAGCAGCAAATGTGGACAAAGATAGATATAAGGTCATTAGGGGTGCTTCAGTATAAATCAGCATGTGTGGCTTGAGGGTGGTGAACAACAAACTGTGGTGTTTTATACCTGGCCATGGAGGTAGCATGGCAGAATGGATAAGAGTGCACTCTCTTAAACTTTGATTATGCTGATACCGACCTTGACTTGGGGATGTCAGTTACAAGTACCTCAGAAATGGAGTAGGTTTGCCTGAAGGCGAGAGACACTGGTAAAAGGGGAAGCTAATCCACACGCACAAATCAGCCCAGTGCACTAGAAGTAGTGTGTGGACTATGCAGTAGTTCTAAGTGAGTGAAAGGAAAAACCAAAAATTGATGAAGGTGATAGCCTCACAGAAATGCCATATTTGTCAACATTTGTATTATTTCATTGTGGATGGATCAAGCAGATTTTCCAAAAAGCATTCGTATAGTGGTTAGAGCATTTTCTTACCATCAGAGTGGTCTATGTTAAGTCACAAATCTTGTCCTTCCTCTTATTCACCTTCTTCCTCCTCTTCTTCCCCCTCTTCATCACCACATAGACCTCAGGATGTGCTTTATATGGCGGCATGATTATCTTACTTCCTCATTACTCTTTTCTTGTCTCCAATTGTGAACAGTCAAGTACCTGCATAAAAGTCATTGATTTACAAACCTGGTTTTCTTGTGCATGTGTCATGAAACAGACAACGGTATTGCTGTAACAAATAACTGCTGTAGATGTCTGAAATAATGACTTCTCATATTCTAGATAGTACTTTATATGGAGACGAGGCCATCTCCCATCCTCATTACTCATTCCTTTTCTCCAGTTTTATACAAAGTCGGGTACCTATTTAAAAAATGCATATTATACCAGTTGTGCTGTATGGCTCTGAAACCTGGAGTACAACGAAAGGAGACGAAGCCTTGTTACAAACCTTTGAGAACAAAATTTTAAGACGCATCTGTGGACCCATTAGGGATACACAAAGTGGAGAGTGGAAAAGAAGAAGTAACAAAGACATTTATGATCTGTTTAAGTCCCCGCTAATCACTGGTATCATGAAGGCTAATAGACTACAATGGCTGGGGCATATAGAAAGAATGGAAGATAATAGGGAAACAAAACTCGCTTACACTCAGGAAATAAATGACCGTAGACCCCGAGGTAGACCAAGAAGGCGGTGGAGAGATAATACATGTACAGACCTACAAGCACTTGGAATCAACGACTGGCAAGAGAAGGTCCACCAGAGAGACGAATGGAGACGGATTGTATTTGCAGCAAAGAACCTCAATGGCTCGGAACGCTGAAGAAGAAGAAGAAGATATTATACCAAAACCTGGTTGTAAACCCACTCAATGCCACAAAGGTCAAATATCCACTTCCTGAAGTGTCCAGGTGTGGCTGTCAGTAACCCAGGCATGTGTCCTGCATGTAACGGAGACATTACTGTCCCATGTCACCAGCAGTAACATGGCTCGAGACGCAGACATTCAATCGGACATGTGTCCTTAATGACTCAATGAGTATGCTCAGGAGGATAAAGATAGGATGGGTCCGAAGAGAGTGGCTGCTGTTTCTGGAGCGGTCTCGGCTGGCAAAGATTAGTTTCATCTTCGTGCCAGGGCATGTGGGTGTACAAGGGAATGAACAGGTTTGCAGGTAGAGCTACTGTGGAAGGCGGACGAGCCATGGACCAGGCAGACAATCTGCTCTACGAGAAGTAAGTTGTTTACGAGAACCAAGCGATGACTTGGAATCTACAACCATGGTCAGACTGTGAGAACAACAAATTAAAAGAGGTGTGGCCAAACAAGAACACTACGCAGGAAGCCAAAGAAGAGTAATAAACCAACACAGAACTGGTGTCGTGAACCGCTACACGCTGCAGGATTTGCTGAGGAGGGGATCCGAGCACTTATGGACTGAATGGTTCGATGTGCAATGAGGATGATCTGTCGACTAACTAACTAACCATGTCACCAAAGTCGGGTACCTGTGTAAAATGTGTCAATGATCAACAATTTTGATTATAAACCCACTCCACACCCACATAGGTGAAATGTCCACTCTGTGAATTATCCACATGTTGCTACCCAGGCTTGTGTCCTGCACGTAGCGGAGACATTAATGTCATGTGTGTTTGTTGACATTAATGTCATGTGTGTTTGTCGACATTAACGTGATGTGTGTTTGTCGACATTAATGTGATGTGTGTTTGTTGACATTAATGTGATGTGTGTTTGTCGACATTAATGTGATGTGTGTTTGTCGACATTAACGTGATGTGTGTTTGTTGACATTAATGTGCTGTGTGTTTGGTGACATTAATGTGATGTGTGTTTGTTGACATAAATGTGATGTGTGTTTGTTGACATTAATGTGATGTGTGTTTGTTGACATTAATGTGCTGTGTGTTTCGTGACATTAACGTGATGTGTGTTTGTCGACATTAATGTGATGTGTGTTTGTCAACATTAACGTGATGTGTGTTTGTCGACATTAATGTGATGTGTGTTTGTCAACATTAACGTGATGTGTGTTTGTCGACATTAATGTGCTGTGTGTTTGTCGACATTAATGTGATGTGTGATTATGACATTAATGTGATGTGTGTTTGTTGTGCAGGAGTTCTTTGCGGTGCTGGATCCTCTCAAGGAGAGAAGCATGAGTGAGAAAGAGCTGGAGGATTACCTCTTTAAGACCTCACTGGAGATTGAGCCACGAGATGGGAAGATCCCCAGAAATGTAAGTGTTTCTGATCAGTCATTATTCTTTTTGTTTTCTTTCTGTTTTTGTGACATTGTCATTTTGAATTCTGCTTCTGTTTTCATTCATCATTATTTTCTTTTTTCCTGGGATATAGAAGTGCCTTACGGTCTTTTTTAGTATTTCCTCTGCTACCTTTGGATATATAGGTGGTATCTCATCATCGTGTTTAATATTTTCTCTTCTACCCTAAGGTTTGGAGGTACCATACTGTCATGTTTAGCATTTACTCTTTTATCCTGGTGTGTGGAGGTACATTAAATCTTGTTTAGTATTTCCTCTTTTATCCTGGAGTGTGGGGGTACATTAAATCTTGTTTAATATTTCCTCTTTTATCCTGGGGTGTGGAAGTACATTAAATCTTTAGTTTTTCCTCTTTTAGCCTGTGGTGTGTAGGTACCTTAGTCTTGTTTAGTATTTCCTATTGTATCCTGGGTTGTGGAGATACATTAAATCTTGTTTGGTATTTCCTCTTTTATCCTGGGTTGTAGAGGTACATTAAATTTTGTTTAGTATTTCCTCTTTTATCCTGGGTTGTGGAGGTAATGTTAAATCTTGTTTGGTATTTCCTCTTTATCCTGGGTTGTGGAGGTATGTTAAATCTTGTTTGGTATTTCCTCTTTTATCCTGGGGTGTGGGGGTTCATTAAATCTTGTTTGGTATTTCCTCTTTTATCCTGGGGTGTGGAGGTACATTAAATCCTGTTTAGCATTTCCTCTTTTATCCTGGAGTTTCAAGGTACATTAAATCCTATTTAGTGTTTCCTCTTCAGGCCTGGGGTATAGAGGCATCTCATGGTCTTGTAGTTTGCCCTGTTATTCTAGGATATTTTGTGTGGTTAACCACATGCGTTAGTGCTGATTGCATCACCCACTGTATGCCTCACGTCCTTTAAGGCACTTAAAAAGGCTGTTAATTTACATTGCAGTCTACCTGTTCTTCAATCTTGCTGTTCTCTAGTGAAAACATCCTTCATACACTATTTCTCTAGAGAAAATATGCTTCATACACTATTTCTCTGGAGGAAACATCCTTCATACACTACTTCTTCACACCACATTATGTTTCGTCTAGTACATTTCAGCTTACCAGGTTTTCCCTAACAAGTCAACAACATTTGTATGACATGTTATATATTTTGTCATAACCTGTACGTCATTTCCTATATCTTTGCCGTGAGATTCGAGGGGACTTCACCTTAAAAGTGTGATAGAAATTACAATAAAAATGCAACTGTCTTGTAACTTGTCAGTATTGTTGTTAAGGATGTCAGTAGTGTTCCGAACGTGGTATCACAGTGCAGATGAGCACAGTGATGTCATAAGGACAGTTTAAAGATGGTTGCCCCACTTTTGACATGCACCAAAGAGGAGCAGCATTCTGTTATCCATGTTTTTAAAAAATCAGTGAAGAGGTGAAATCTATGTAAATTCAGTGGCAAAGAAGGCCCTATATAGTGATGCTTGCCTGTCAGTCCAGCAAGTGTATGAGTGGAATAGGAAGTTTCAAAACGGCGTGACTTCTGTGACACTGTTCACAACCGAGTTAGGCACACCAAGTAGTGACGCCAGAGTCGATTTTTCTACAGGAATCCAAGCACTTTATCGGCGCTGAAGGCCTTGCACTGAATGCAGTGGGACATCGAAAAATGATACATTTGTTCTTTACTTTTTCAGAATATACTCTTTCTCTCTCTCTCTCTCTCTCTCTCTCTCTCTCTCTCTCTCTCTCTCTCTCTCTCTCTCTCTCTCTCTCTCTCTCTCTCTCTCTCTCTCTCTCTCTCTCTCTCTCTCTCACGCACACGGACGGACAGACGGTTTTCATTTGTAGCCCACTCGTTTGACTGAGAGGGTATGGTGTCTGCCTGAGGCTCAGCAGGTGCCAGGTTCGATCCCCGCATGGGGCTGGGCATGTCTCCAAGAACTGTCGGTATTTAGTGATATGTATCACATGTCCCCTGACCTCTTGGATAGTGAGATCAGATACCTAGACTTCTCAAATAAGGGCTAAAAACTGGAGGTCCTGTGTCCATGTCGTATAAATGACAAATCCCACGACAGTTGGAAATCATCAAGAGTAGGCCATCAGGTGGCTGCCCTGGCAGCTTTGTTATATAAAAGTAAATTTACTCAAGGGTAGCCAGTGGCTTTGGATGGAATCTGTCTAGAGGACGACAGATGCATGGCACTGACCACAGCAAACACTGGCCTCTAAGGTGCATAACTAGGTGTGATGCACTGCCTTTGAAAAAGGAACAAAGAAGAAGAGGATGTCAGAATGTTTTGTTTTTGAAAATATCCTACATTGTATTTCCTAAGTGTTGTATTGTGTCTCCTGTATAGCCCAAGAGATTCCCAGACTACCACTGAAGATATCTTATGTATTATATCCTTTGTTTTTTGAAGATATCCTACATTGTATATCCTATATGTTGTATTGTGGCATAGCCCAAGAGATTCCCAGACTACCACTGAATATATCCTACATTGTATATCTTATATGGTATATTGTGTCTCCTGTATAGCCCAAGAGATTCCCAGACTACCACTGAAGATATCCTGTATTGTATATCTTATATGTTATATCGTGTATCCTGCATAGCCCAAGAGATGCCCAGACTATCACTGAAGATATCCTACATTTTATATCCTACTAGCTGACCCGGCCCGGCTTCACCCAGGCCCTGGATGGGATCTATCTATCTATCAGTCTGTCTGTCTGCTTGTTTGTCTGTCTGTCTGTCTGTCTGTCTGGCTGACCTGGCCCGGCTTCACCCAGTCCCTGGTGGGGAGCATCTCATTTAATTCATATAAGTAGTCATATAAGCTCTCCCGTTCCCGACTATCTGTCTGTCTGTCTGTCTGTCTATCTGTCTGACCCGGCCCGGCTTCACCCAGTCCCTGGTGGGGAGCATCTCATTTAATTCATATACGTAGTCATATAAGCTCTCCCGTTCCCGACTATCTGTTTGTCTGTCTATCTGTCTGTCTGTCTGTCCCGGCCCGGCTTCACCTAGTCTCTGGTGGGGAGCATCTCATTTAATTCATATACGTAGTCATATAAGCTCTCCCGTTCCCGACTATCTGTTTGTCTGTCTATCTGTCTGTCTGTCCCGGCCCGGCTTCACCCAGTCCCTGGTGGGGAGCATCTCATTTAATTCATATACGTAGTCATATAAGCTCTCCCGTTCCCGACTGTCTGTCTGTCTATCTGTCTGTCTGTCTGACCCGGCCAGGCTTCACCCAGTCCCTGGTGGGGAGCATCTCATTTAATTCATATAAGTAGTCAAATAAGCTCCCGTTCCTGACTATCTGTCTGTCTGTCTATCTATCTGACCCGGCGTGGTTTCGCCCAGCTCCTGGCGCACAGTAACTTAAAAGAATGTCCTTCCACACACCATTCATTATTTTTAATGAAAACTGTTTTTAATCACTGACATGACAGTTGATAAGTTCTTTAAGCAGAAAAAGATGGGTTACAATGTTATGCATTATTTTTATGAAAACTTTGAAAATGCCTTAAAGATTATATCATTATTTATTATAACTCATATTTTTTTTTTTTTTTTCTTCTCTTTTTTTTTTTACATGCCAAAAATGATTGATTAATTGAGTACGGGCGAAACTGATGTCTATGATGATTATAACTCATATGCCTGTAAATAACTATAGACAAAGAGTTTATAAATCTTTGGGGGGGGGAAAAAAAACCCGCATTTTAACAGTATTTTAACAGGCGTGTTAAAAGATATGTTAGAAAATTTTCACTATTTAAAAAGATGCATTACTTTTATGATAATTATTATGAAAATGCCTTAAAGATTATATCGCTATATATTATAACTCATATGCCTGTAAATAACTATAGAAAAGAGTTTATAAATCTGTGAAAACAATGCAACAATCTATACATAAAATAATAGTGATGTTATTAAAAGTTATGACCCTTGAAATAACTTTTCTTATGTTAAGTCCCCTTGAATATAGCTGCCCAAATATTAGCTGCCCGGCCCGGCTTCGCCCAGGCTCTGGCGGGGATCTATCTATCTATCTATCTATCTATCTATCTATCTATGTGGAGCATCTCATTTAATTCATTGTCAATCAACTCATTTAAACTCAGGGGACGTAACTTAAGATATAACAATTATACTAAAAGTTATATCCCTTTTTGTCATATATTTTTATATTTTCTTATGTTCAGTCATGTAATTACAAAATTAAATTTTAGGAAGGTAATAGCTGATAGCTGATAGATAAAACTATCACAGTTGGTTGCACAGGAATGAAAGGAAAACGTGTAGAAAATTTCATCTCAATCGGTTGGACCGTTCGCGAACACATGAAGGACGGAAATACATACATACATACGTACGTACGTACGCACGTACGCACACACACACACACACACACATACAAACAAAGATTTTTATATATATAGATATGGTGTATTGTGTGTCCTGTATAGTCCAAGAGATTCCCAGACTACTCACTGAAGATATCCTACATTTTATATCTTTTGTTTGCAGATATCCTGTATTGTATATCTTATATGTTGTATTGTGTGTCTCCTGCATAGCCCAAGAGGTTCCTAGACTACTCACTGAAGTCGCCAGGCATCAAGCCGAGCACCAACAGACATGGAAGCAACACGAAGAGTAGTGCAATACCTCCATCCTTGCCAAAGATGTCCGAAGAAGATGACTCCTCTCACTCCGTTTGCAATACCCCGACCTCACCCAACAAACCACAGAGCCCGTCGGCCATAGGGGGCAGCGTCAACAGTGTGTTTGTCACTTCTCCTGGTGAGTCACGTAAGTCAGACGGCGCCATTTGCTCATCTTTATTATCATCATTATCATCTCCTTGTGAGTCACGTAAGTCAGATGGTGCCATTTGCTCATCTTTATTATCATCATCATCTGGTGAGTTACGTAAGTCAGACGGTGCCATTTGCTCATCTTTATTATCATCATCATCTCCTTGTGAGTCACGTAAGTCAGACAGTGCCATTTGCTCATCTTTATTATCATCATCATCTCCTTGTGAGTCACGTAAGTCAGACAGTGCCATTTGCTCATCTTTATTATCATCATCATCTGGTGAGTTACGTAAGTCAGATGGTGCCATTTGCTCATCTTTATTATCATCATCATCTGGTGAGTTACGTAAGTCAGACGGTGCCATTTGCTCATCTTTATTATCATCATCATCTCCTTGTGAGTCACGTAAGTCAGACAGTGCCATTTGCTCATCTTTATTATCATCATCATCATCTCCTGGTGAGTCACGTAAGTCAGACGGTGGCATTTGCTCAACTTTATTATCATCATCATCATCTGGTGAGTCACGTAAGTCAGACTGTGCCATTTGCTCATCTTTATCATCATCATCATCATCATCTCCTGGTGAGTCACGTAAGTCAGACGGTGGCATTTGCTCATCTTTATTATCATCATCATCATCTGGTGAGTCACGTAAGTCAGACGGTGCCATTTGCTCATCTTTATTATCATCATCATCTGGTGAGTCACGTAATTCAGACGGTGGCATTTGCTCATCTTTATCATCATCATCATCATCATCTCCTGGTGAGTCACGTAAGTCAGACGGTGGCATTTGCTCATCTTTATTATCATCATCATCATCTGGTGAGTCACGTAAGTCAGATGGTGCCATTTGCTCATCTTTATTATCATCATCATCTGGTGAGTTACATAAGTCAGACGGTGCCATTTGCTCATCTTTATTATCATCATCATCATCTCCTTGTGAGTCACGTAAGTCAGACAGTGCCATTTGCTCATCTTTATTATCATCATCATCATCTCCTGGTGAGTCACGTAAGTCAGACGGTGGCATTTGCTCAACTTTATTATCATCATCATCTGGTGAGTCACGTAAGTCAGATGGTGGCATTTGCTCATCTTTATTATCATCATCTCCTGGTGAGTCACGTAAGTCAGACGGTGGCATTTGCTCATCTTTATTATCATCATCTCCTGGTGAGTCACATAAGTCAGACGGTGGCATTTGCTCATCTTTATTATCATCATCATCTTCTGGTGAGTCACGTAAGTCAGATGGTGGCATTTGCTCATCTTTATTATCATCATCATCTGGTGAGTCGCGTAAGTCAGACGGTGGCATTTGCTCATCTTTATTATCATCATCATCTGGTGAGTCACGTAAGTCAGACGGTGGCATTTGCTCATCTTTATTATCATCATCTCCTGGTGAGTCACATAAGTCAGACGGGGGCATTTGCTCATCTTTATTATCATCATCATCTGGTGAGTCACGTAAGTCAGACGGTGGCATTTGCTCATCTTTATTATCATCATCATCATCTGGTGAGTCACGTAAGTCAGACGGTGGCATTTGCTCATCTTTATTATCATCATCATCTGGTGAGTCACGTAAGTCAGACGGTGGCATTTGCTCATCTTTATTATCATCATCATCTGGTGAGTCACGTAAGTCAGACGGTGGCATTTGCTCATCTTTATTATCATCATCTCCTGGTGAGTCACATAAGTCAGACGGTGGCATTTGCTCATCTTTATTATCATCATCATCTCATGGTGAGTCACGTAAGTCAGACGGTGGCATTTGCTCATCTTTATTATCATCTCCTGGTGAGTCACGTAAGTCAGACGGTGGCATTTGCTCATCTTTATTATCATCATCATCTGGTGAGTCACGTAAGTCAGACGGTGGCATTTGCTCATCTTTATTATCATCATCATCTGGTGAGTCACGTAAGTCAGACGGTGGCATTTGCTCATCTTTATTATCATCATCTCCTGGTGAGTCACATAAGTCAGACGGTGGCATTTGCTCATCTTTATTATCATCATCTCATGGTGAGTCACGTAAGTCAGACGGTGGCATTTGCTCATCTTTATTATCATCATCATCTGGTGAGTCACGTAAGTCAGACGGTGGCATTTGCTCATCTTTATTATCATCATCTCCTGGTGAGTCACATAAGTCAGACGGTGGCATTTGCTCATCTTTATTATCATCATCATCTCATGGTGAGTCACGTAAGTCAGACGGTGGCATTTGCTCATCTTTATTATCATCATCATCTGGTGAGTCACGTAAGTCAGACGGTGGCATTTGCTCATCTTTATTATCATCATCATCTGGTGAGTCACGTAAGTCAGACGGTGGCATTTGCTCATCTTTATTATCATCATCTCCTGGTGAGTCACATAAGTCAGACGGTGGCATTTGCTCATCTTTATTATCATCATCATCTCATGGTGAGTCACGTAAGTCAGACGGTGGCATTTGCTCATCTTTATTATCATCTCCTGGTGAGTCACGTAAGTCAGACGGTGGCATTTGCTCATCTTTATTATCATCATCATCTGGTGAGTCACGTAAGTCAGACGGTGGCATTTGCTCATCTTTATTATCATCATCATCTGGTGAGTCACGTAAGTCAGACGGTGGCATTTGCTCATCTTTATTATCATCATCTCCTGGTGAGTCACATAAGTCAGACGGTGGCATTTGCTCATCTTTATTATCATCATCATCTCCTGGTGAGTCACGTAAGTCAGATGGTGGCATTTGCTCATCTTTATTATCATCATCATCTGGTGAGTCACGTAAGTCAGACGGGGGCATTTGCTCATCTTTATTATCATCATCATCTGGTGAGTCACGTAAGTCAGACGGTGGCATTTGCTCATCTTTATTATCATCATCATCATCTGGTGAGTCACGTAAGTCAGACAGTGGCATTTGCTCATCTTTATTATCATCATCATCTCCTGGTGAGTTAACGTAAGTCAGACGGTGGCATTTGTTCATCTTTATTATCATCATCATCTCCTGGTGAGTTAACGTAAGTCAGACGGTGGCATTTGTTCATCTTTATATCATCATCTCCTGGTGAGTCACGTCACGTAAGTCAGACGGTGGCATTTGCTCATGATTATCATTATCATCTTTGGAGGTCAGTGTGGCCGAATGGATAAGAGCGTTTGTTCTTAAACATCTGGTGGGCTGATGCTGAGGTATGAGGTTCAGCCCCTATAGCCGGTCAGTTGGATTAAAATGTTGACTTCTCGTTCTTGACTTGCGGACATAAATTACAAGTATCTCAGAAATTAGAGTGGGTTCTCCTGAGGGCGAGGGTAATAAGGGAAGCTGATCCACACGCAAAATTCAGTCCACCACTACTAGAAGTAGTGCTTATGGACTGACTACGCTTGAGTTCAAAGCGAGCAAGTGGCAAAAAAATGGTCATCTCCATTGTCTGACCCAGAGCCAAACTGACCGGAACAAATAATGCAGCTTCTGCTGAGGCTTGAACCTAGCGTACCGTCCTGACAGGCAAGTGCATTGACCACGCTACCATTCTTGCTGTTTTCCAGAACTCCATCCATCCATCATGTGCCATGCCGATAAGCGTGGGCGGTCATGTTCTGCCATCTCACTCGATCACCAGAGTCGTGGATCAGCTCCGTGTTCCTGTCTCGACCGTGCCATGTGGCCAAGCCATCCAGGTATTTACTTCTTGGTCTGTTCCCTTCGATCTTGCCAGTCGTCACCAAGTTCTCCAAGTCATTTCTTCTTCTTCTTTGCGTTCATCCGGAGTGGTTTTTCAGATGTGATTGCGGTGTGTCTTGTTAGGCACCCTTGGATCGAAACCCTTAGGCCAACACATCCGTCTTTTAGCGTGCATTTTTGACCAGGTTAGCAATCTTGGTGTCATTTCTTCTCATAACATGCCCAAAAAATTGTGACTGTCTAATGACTCTAATCAGTTTACGATCTTCATTTGTTTCTTGAAGAACTTGCTCATTGGTTTTTCTGTCCGTCCTTGGTATTCTTTGGATTTTCCTCAGGAACCACATTTCCACAGCCAGAACTACTGTCTTTTAAAATCACATTTCGTGACAGAATTTGTGTGTTTATGTTCTTCTACCTATCATGTTTATATACATGTAGCTTTAGTGTATCAGTTTTCTTCCACACGTTTCTCTTCTGGTTATAATTGAACAAATTGGAGATTCTAGACTCTGCTATGTCTATGCTGTCTGTGTTTGAGACAAATGAAGATCGTAAACTGATTAGAGAAATTAGACGTAGACAGTCAAAATTTTTTGGGCATGTTATGAGAAGAAATGAATTGGAGAACTTGGTGACAACTGGCAAGATCGAAGGGAACAGACCAAGAGGAAGACCGAGAAGTAAATACCTGGATGGCTTGGCCATATGGTATGGTCGAGACAGGAACACTGAGCTGATCCACGACTCTGGTGATCGAATGAAATGGCAAGTCATGACCGCCCTGTCTTTCCAGCATGGCACATGATTGATTGATTGATGCTGATATGTTTTACTGCACGATTAGTTTTTATTTCTTTAATTTTCCCAGAGCCAAGTTCAAGTCCTAATCAGTCGAACCCGATGCATTTCCCAGCTTCCTCATCCAGCATGAATGAAGACACAGAAATGAGGCGCACACCTCCACCTCTCCCTCCTCGACGAAACGCCGCACAGCTGCCAGAACCACCACCAACACCCCCTCCAAGAGTGGACAGCGACCGTCCACCTCCTGTCCCACCTCGCCGGGACTCTATGCCTTTACATAATGTAAACAACACATCACTAGCACGGTCCCTCAGTGTTTCACATCCTCGCAATTCTACAGGAACTCTCTTGTTTTCTGGGCACACTTTGCCTCGGCAGAACTTCGAGAGGCATAGTTCAGAACGTAGCATTCAGCTGAACCCAGTGGATATAAATGGCAGTGAGGATCACAGCGACCGCCCCAGTTTGCCTCCTCGGACATATCTTGCTCATCTAGCTCATGCACGGAAGCAGAGCAGCTAGGATTAGTCTGTGTTATAGACTCTTGTTTCAGCCGCTTGTTTCATGCGTGACGGCACACGTTTGTCCTAGCATGTCATGACCCCACGTTGGTTGCAGGCGTTTCTTATCTTAATAAGTTATTATTGACATCAGTTGGCACAGAACCAGGTACCTGAACCAGAGTGTGATTTGAGGGGGGAAATGTGTTCGCTGTCTACAGAAGTGATAAATTGAAACTATATGGCGGCATTGAATGTGGCAGTGCTAAGACAGCAGTGACTGTTTGACTGCTGTTCTTTTGAACGCAGCAGTGTTTTTTGTGTGGCTGTGTTTTCAGGTGTTCACAGGCTGGCTGGTTAGGATTTGAGAGAACTGTACAGTAGTGTTCACGGCTATAGATAGTACAGAGTTGTGTCTAGAACAATTGTGAGAACAGTTTGTGTTGTAATTATTGCAGCATTAGTAGTTTTCTAGCTGTGTTGTGTTGAGTGCTACAGAGTCACATCAACCACAGTAACCACAGCTGTACTCTTAATATGATTAGCAGTAATCAAAGCTATGTTACTGTTGACAGCAGTACTCATAATATCAGCAAAGTGGAAGTATTCAGAGCTGTGCTGTGAATCCTTGATAAGTAATCTTAACGTCAACACGCATGCACAGCAGTAATCAGGGCTGTACTGTGAATGCCTTGAGAAGTAATCTTAACTGCATCTACATGCATACACAGCAGTAATCAGAGCTGTACTGTGAATGCCTTGAGAAGTAATCTTAACTGCATCTACCTGGATACACAGCAGTAATCAGGGCTGTACTGTGAATGCCTTGAGAAGTAATCTTAACTGCATCTACAAGCATATACAGCAGTAATCAGAGCTGTACTTTGAATGCCTTGAGAAGTAATCAGACCCCAATCAACAGGCACACTGAGCCACTGAGCACTAATCAGAGCTCTGTCTACAGGCATTGGCAGCAGTAATCAAACCTCCATCTACATGCATACACAGCAGTAATCATAGATGTACTTTTAATGTGCTTAGCAGAAATCAGAGTTGTACTTTTAATGTCTGTAGCAGAAATCAGAGCTGCATCTGCAGATATCTTCATTGGTAAACAGAGCTATATCTGCACGTATATACAACAGTAATCAGAGCTACATCTGCACGTATATACAACAGTAATCAGAGCTACATCTGCTAGTATCTATGTCAGTAAACAGAGCTTCATCTGCAGGTGTTTACAACAGTAAATAGAGCTACATCTTCAAGTATCTGTGTCAGTAAACAGAGATATATCTGCAGGTATTTACAGACAGAGCTACATCTGCAGGTATATACAACAGTAAACAGAGCTACATCTGCAGGTATGTAATCCAGTAAACAGAGCTACATCTGCAGGTATCTAATCCAGTAAACAGAGCTACATCTGCAGGTATATACAACAGTAAACAGAGCTACATCTGCAGATATATACAACAGTAAACAGAGCTACATCTACAGGTATATACAACAGTAAACAGAGCTACATCTGCAGGTATCTAATCCAGTAAACAGAGCTACATCTGCAGGTATCTAATCCAGTAAACAGAGCTACATCTGCAGGTATATACAACAGTAAACAGAGCTACATCTTCAAGTATCTATGTCAGTAAACAGAGATATATCTGCAGGTATTTACAACAGTAAACAGAGCTACATCTGCAGGTATATACAACAGTAAACAGAGCTACATCTGCAGGTATATTCATCCGTTAACAGAGCTACATCTGCAGGTATGTAATCCAGTAAACAGAGCTACATCTGCAGGTATCTAATCCAGTAAACAGAGCTACATCTGCAGGTATATACAACAGTAAACAGAGCTACATCTGCAGATATATACAACAGTAAACAGAGCTACATCTGCAGGTATATACAACAGTAAACAGAGCTACATCTGCAGGTATCTAATCCAGTAAACAGAGCTACATCTGCAGATATATACAACAGTAAACAGAGCTACATCTGCAGGTATCTAATCCAGTAAACAGCTACATCTGCAGGTATATACAACAGTAAACAGAGCTACATCTGCAGGTATCTAATCCAGTAAACAGAGCTACATCTGCAGGTATCTAATCCAGTAAACAGCTACATTTGCAGGTATATACAGCAGTAAACAGAGCTACATCTGCAGGTATATACAGCAGTAAACAGAGCTACATCTGCAGGTATATACAGCAGTAAACAGAGCTACATCTGCAGGTATATACAGCAGTAAACAGAGCTACATCTGCAGGTATATACAGCAGTAAACAGAGCTATATCTGCAAGTATATACAGCAGTAAACATAGCCACACTTGCAGGTATCTGTGCCAGTAAACAGAGCTACATCTGCAGGTATATATGACAGTAAACAGAGCTACATCTGCAGGTTTCTGTGCCAGTAAACAGAGCTACATCTGCAGGTATATTCAGCAGTAATCAGAACTACATCTGCAGGTATATTCAGCAGTAATCAGAACTACATCTGTAGGTATATTCAGCAGTAATCAGAACTACATCTGCAGGTATATTCAGCAGTAATCAGAACTACATCTGCATTAAGTATCAGATCTGTCCACTATCAATGTCAGCAGTAATTACCAGAACTGCTTTCACAGATGTTCACAGCAGCCATACCTTTAAAGCATTGTGTACACAATGACATCTACAGCCACGTCTGCAACAATCTACAAGATGCCTAGAACTGCTGTGCACAGTTAGATGTGCAGCCACTGTCTGCAGTAGAAGGCAGTGCCATCTCGACAGTGGAAGTCCGCTATATCCTTGGTGTGATTGTCTTCAACAATTAATAGCACTGCTTCTGTAACTGTCCTGAAGCTGTCTGCACTGTATAACTGGCAATATACAGCTGACTCTGCAAATGTCTGCATTGGTGATCACAGCTGTAACATCAGAGCTGTACTATGGCATCCACTGCAGGGAGTAGTGTTGTTTGCAGGAAGCATCAATAGTTATGATTCACTTTTTCAGTTCCACAAGGTTTGATAGTGAATGTCGGAGGATTGAAATAACCACTTGAAAAATTTTCAGTGATTGACTTTCAAAGCAATTAAATACACTGTTGTGGCATCGGGGAAGCCAGATTTTTTAGTATGCTGTGGCCAAATATAAAATGTAAGAGAACACATGGCACAATGTTTGGGATTCAAGAGGAAGTGCCGGCCACACATACGTTGCTTGTGATTGGATGTGTTGAAACTATGTCTAGAGCAGAATTTGAATTTTTGTATACACCTGTCACCAGAGCTGTGCCAGCAACATTTACAACCATTATTGTAGAGATGTGTGCACTGTAACATATGTGGAGCTGTATGTATAGAAGGAATACGTTGTGTGGGTAATGTCTGCAAAACTGTCTGATGGTGTTCACAGCACTATACCAGTGTACAGAGCTGTGTCAGCAAGCGTTACAATGATTGTTGTGGAGCTGTGTACACTAGCATATGCAGAGCTGTATGTACATTTTGTATGAGTAGTGTCGGTAGAACTTTGTCTGATGGTGTTCACAGCAGCATATCAGTGTACAGAGGTGGATGTATGTGCTATAAGTCACCAGTAAAACGGTGTGTAGGTGTGTGTGTGCTATCATAGTCACTGTAAAGCAATGTGTGTGTGTGTGTGTGTGTTTTATAACAGTTAACTGCAAAGATTTGTGTGTGTGTGTATATGTGTGTTGCTATTGAAATGAACATCAGCACAGAGCTGTTTGTGTGTGTGCTATTGGAGTCATCAGTACAGAGCTGCTTGTGTGTGGGTTATTGCAGTCATCAGCAAGCACTATGTGTGTGTATAGTATGTAGCAATTACCATATACAGCTGTGTGTGAATGTGCTAAATCAGTCACCAGTATAGAGCTAAGTGGGTATGTGCTATAGCAGTCACCATCATAGGGCTGAGTAGGTGTGGGTGCTATAGCAGTCATCATTATAGAGCTGAGTGGGTGTGGGTGCTATAGCAGTCATCAGTATAGAGCTGAGTGGGTATGTGCTATAGCAGTCATCAGTATAGAGCTGAGTGGGTATGTGCTATAGCAGTCATCAGTATAGAGCTGAAAGAGTGTGTGTGTGTGCTATAGCAGTCATCATTACAGAGCTAATTGGGTGTGGTGTGTGCTATAGCAGTCACCATTATAGAGCTGAGTGAATGTTCGCTATAACAGTCACCATAATGGAGCTAAATTGGTGTGTGCTATAGCAGTCACCATTATAGAGCTAATTGGGTGTGGTGTGTGCTATAGCAGTCACCATTATAGAGCTGAGTGAATGTTCGCTATAACAGTCACCATAATGGAGCTAAATTGGTGTGTGCTATAGCAGTCACCATTATAGAGCTAAAAGAGTGCTATAGCAGTCACCATTATAGAGCTAAAAGAGTGCTATAGCAGTCACCATTATAGAGCTGAGTGAATGTTCGCTATAACAGTCACCATAATGGAGCTAAATTGGTGTGTGCTATAGCAGTCACCATTATAGAGCTAAAAGAGTGCTATAGCAGTCACCATTATAGAGCTAAATTGGTGTGTGCTATTATAGTCACCATTATAGAGCTAAATGAGTGTGTGCTATATAGCAGTCACCATTATAGAACTAAATGGGTGTGTACTATATGCACAATACAGACATGTGTGCTCTGCAATTCCCATTAAAGAGCTGTGTGAGAGTGATTGTATGTGCTATAATAATCATGATACAGCGGATTGTATGTGCTATAATAATCACCATACAGCAGATTCCAATACATGAAGGCCAATACGTAAAATGTGTATGTTCAACAGGCAAGATGGCGTTTACCTGCATCTATGTGTGTGCTATAGTGGCAAAGAGTTTATGAACACAGTTCGCAATCTTGCATACCCAATCTTCCAAAACACAGCTCTCAGGGCGATTTGTCAGCAAACCGCCTTGCATTGGTTTTTTACGAAATGGTATGGGTGCCAGTGGTTCAGAAAGCAATGGCAAACTACTGAACGTAAACTTGCCAAGAGATCACAACAGGAAAAAATGCTGGTGTTGACTGCAATGTCCTGTAAGGATATACAACTAACTTAACTTAATAGTGGTAACCAGTAAATACTTATGTGGGTGTGTGATCAGCAGTAAAGAGATGTGTATATGCTATAAGAGTTACCAGAGAAGCGTTGTTTCAGCAGCAATAATTAGAGCCATATTTATACATGTTCACGGCAGTAGCAAACGCGTCTGTCATGTCTCCAGGTTGTGACCACTGTCGTACGTACACTCGCCAACCCCGGACAACACCTGTGACAGGCTGGCTAAACCAGGCGTGTGTAGCCGATTCAGTGTCAAACCAATCGGTGAACTAGGGTATGCCTATCCAGCATGTGAAGATAGGATTCAGCAGACTGCACGGAAGAAATCATTGATGATTCAATGGGCAAGACGGGGTTTCCCATGCAAAGCGTTGTGGAACGCAATAAGCACGGCAAGACACGCAGAGTGCTCTGGTCATCCACTGCACCTGTATTCATCTCCAGTCGTCTTGACTTGTCTTGCCACTGGACTCAGGCGAGAGAGTGAGGTCAACAAATTGCACAACTCTTCCTCGCTTTAATCCAATTCATTGTGCAAGTCATTCTTCATCCAACATCTGTCTGTTATCTCAAGTACAGAATACTTTTCTGAAACAGTCGTCAGTTATCTAAAATGGGTCACTTGTCTATAATCAAAGTCCCATGTCTAAACCAAGAATCGGTTATCAAACCTAGGGAATAGCATGGGAAATTTACAGCACTGAATTGCACTCCTAGAATGAGAGAACAAAAGTGGACATTAGATCCTCTACTTCTGTATGAGTTCCAATCAATACTGTCAGCTTGTTTTTCATGTTTCATTTGTTTGTGGGGGTAGAGAGAGGGAAGGATAACATGCCTTCATAAATTAGAAGGTATTGCTAGTTACAACAGGAAAACCCTAGACAAGTGGAGTCAAGGAAATATTACTAAGTGCATCAGAGGGCCTCGGTAGTGCAGTGCCTAACACGCTTGCCTGCCAGCCCGGCCTTCATGTGTTAGAATCCACCAGCAGGGCGGGGAGTTCTTACAATGACCTTGGGCTCCCAGCTTGACCCAGCCTAGAATTGATACCTTGAGAAGTAAAAGCAGGTAGCAGAATGCTGACAACGCCCATCAAATGCTGATTGGTCAATGAAAATATAGAGCTAGCACCATATTCCCGATACACTGCTGATTGGTCAATGAAAATGTAGAGCTAGCACCATATTCCCGTGAGGACACGGCTACTTGACTTTTTAGACCAGACAAAAATACTGAAGAATATTGTCTTAGTAATCTAGAGTTTTCCCCCTTTCCTAGGCAAAAGTGTCCTCTAATGAATTCTTCTTTCTGTTACTTTCTTTCTCACTAGAGTCATCATGAACACTTTCTTAGCCCTTGGGCAGGTTTTGAAATGTCCTGATCATGTTTTCCCAGGGCAGCTTGGCCTCTGTTGCTCACATCAATACTGTTTGTGTTCATTGGCCTCTATCTGGGCTCACATCAGTGCTGTCTGTTTCCACTGGCCTCTATCTGGGCTCACATCAGTGCTGTCTGTTTCCACTGGCCTCTATCTGGGCTCACATCAGTGCTGTCTGTTTCCACTGGCCTCTATCTGGGCTCACATCAGTGCTGTCTGTTTCCACTGGCCTCTATCTGGGCTCACATCAATGCTGTCTGTTTCCACTGGCCTCTATCTGGGCTCACATCAGTGCTGTCTGTTTCCACTGGCCTCTATCTGGGCTCACATCAGTGCTGTCTGTTTCCACTGGCCTCTACCTGGGCAGCGGGAGATCAGCATGGCCGAATAGATAAGAACGCTCACTCTTAAACATCCGCTGTGTCGAGGCCGCGAGTTCAGCCCCTACACTGGTCAGTTGGACTAAAAATGTTGACTTCTTGTCATTGACTTGGGGATGTAAATTACATGTACCTCTGAAGTCAGAGTGGGTTCACTTGATGGTGAGAGACACTGATAATAGAGAAAGCTAATTCACATGCAAAAATCAGTCCAGTGCACTAGAAGTTGAAACATGTATGTGAACTATGCTTGAGTTCAGAGCTAGCGAGCACATAAACAAATGTGGGCAGTGAATGTGTTCCTTGGTTGTTCTCTTCATTGCTTGTCAATGCTTTTGCCTTCTTGTCAGTTATGATATCACAACAGAAGGGAAAGTGCTCAACCAATTTGATCTAAATATGTAGGAATATATCAGATGGAAGTTTCACAACAGAGTAAAGAACAGAATAGGTCCAGCAAAAGTTACGTTCCAGAAAATGTAATTATCACATGCAATAAGTTACTATCATTAAATGTACGAAAGAGAGTGCTGAAATGTTATGTAGAACCTATGCTGCTGTATGGCAGTGAATCATGGATTGTCAATGAACCCATTAGGAAGAACTTGGAAGCAACAGAAATGTGGTTTCTGGAACAAATGATGGACTGCCTGTGTAATGAACAAAGATGATCTGGAAGAGACTAAAGAAGGTAGAACATTAAATACAACTAGAAGAAAAATACAAACAGTATTCTTTGGTCACACGATGAGAAAAACACTGACCGCTGGAAATATCAGTGGGAAAAGAGGCAAAGGTACACAGAGAGAATTGATGCTGGATGGATTGAGACAGTAGCATGAAGGAATATCAACAACACATTTGATCCAGAGCACACAGGACCCAGATCTGTGGAGAACACTCCTACACATCCTGGTAGGCTACATGAAGATGATGATGTCAGCTTTGCCCGAGCCTAGGCAATATTCCTTTTTTTTTCTGTGAACAATTATCTATGTTAATTTTTCTTTCTTAACATTTATCTTTATCTTTCAGTCCAGCTAATTTTTCTCATTCAATACTTCTAGCCTTTCATCAGCATTTTTTAATGAATGGTTGTATATTAATTCATAAATGCATTGCTGTGGCAGACTTTTTGGATATCCACAATCTTTATTTACTTGTGTAATGATCATCATGGGTCTGCGTCTGTTGATGCCTTTATGAATTGAAGTTTTCCATAGCTCTATTTTACGGGCAGATATGTGTTGATTGGCGTTAGCTGCAGCAGCTTGTGAAATTGGCAGTACTGGCCATATAGAGGAGCTGGTAAAGTGACCAGTCTTAGCATTATACAAGTTCTGGTGATGTGACCAGAGCTAGCGTTATACAGGCGCTGGTAAAGTGACCAGTGTTAGCATTATACAAGTGCTGGAGATGTGACCAGTGTTAGCATTATACAAGTGCTGGTAAAGTGACCAGTGTTAGCATTATACAAGTGCTGGTAAAGTGACCAGAGCTAGCGTTATACAGGAGCTGGTAAAGTGACCCATGCTGGCGTTACACAGGAGCTGGTAAAGTAGCCAGAGCTAGCGTTATATAGGAGCTGGTAAAGTGACCCATGCTGGCATTATACAGGTGCTGGTAAAGTGACCCATGCTGGCATTATACAGGTGCTGGTAAAGTGACCCATGCTGGCATTATACAGGTGCTGGTAAAGTGACCCATGCTGGTGTTATACAGGAGCTGGTAAAGTGACCAGAGCTAGCGTTATACAGGTGCTGGTAAAGTGACCCATGCTGGTGTTATACAGGAGCTGGCAAAGTGACCAGAGCTAGTGTAATACAGGAGCTGGCAAAGTGACCAGAGCTAGCGTTATACAGGAGCTGGCAAAGTGACCAGAGCTAGCGTTATACAGGAGCTGGTAAAGTGACCAGAGCTAGCGTTATACAGGAGCTGGTAAAGTGACCAGTGTTAGCATTATGCAAGTGCTGGCAAAGTGACCAAAGCTAGCGTTATACAGGAGCTGGTAAAGTGACCCATGCTGGCATTATACAGGAGCTGGTAAAGTAGCCAGAACTAGCGTTATATAGGAACTGGTAAAGTGACCCATGCTGGCATTATACAGGTGCTGGTAAAGTGACCCATGCTGGCGTTATACAGGTGCTGGTAAAGTGACCCATGCTGGTGTTATACAGGAGCTGGTAAAGTGACCAGTGTTAGCGTTTTACAGGTCCTGGTAAAGTGATCAGTGTTAGCATTATACAGGCACTGGTATAATGACCAGTGTTAGCGTTATACAAGTGCTGGTAAAGTGACCAGTGTTAGCGTTAATACAGGCACTGGTAAAGTGACACCTGCTGGCATTATACAGGTGCTGGTAAAGTGACCCATGCTGGCGTTATACAGGTGCTGGTAAAGTGACCCATGCTGGCATTATACAGGTGCTGGTAAAGTGACCCATGCTGGTGTTATACAGGAGCTGGTAAAGTTACCAGTGTTAGCGTTATACAGGAGCTGGTAAAGTGACCAGTGTTAGCGTTATACAGGAGCTGGTAAAGTGACCAGTGTTAGCTTTATACAGGAGCTGGTAAAGTGACCAGTGTTAGTGTTATACAAGTGCTGGTAAAGTGACCAGTGTTAGCATTATACAGGAGCTGGTAAAGTGACCAGTGTTAGCTTTATACAAGAGCTGGTAAAGTGACCAGTGTTAGCTTTATACAGGAGCTGGTAAAGTGACCAGTGTTAGCATTATACAGGAGCTGGTAAAGTGACCAGTGTTAGCATTATACAGGAGCTGGTAAAGTGACCAGTGTTAGCATTATACAGGAGCTGGTAAAGTGACCCATGCTGGTGTTAAACAGGAACTGGTAAAGTGACCAGAGCTAGCGTTATACAGGTGCTGGTAAAGTGACCCATGCTGGCATTATACAGGAGCTGGTAAAGTGACCAGTGTTAGCGTTATACAGGAGCTGGTAAAGTGACCAGTGTTAGCGTTATACAAGTGCTGGTAAAGTGACCAGTGGTAGCATTATACAAGTGCTGGTAAAGTGACCAGTGTTAGCGTTATACAGGCGCTGGTAAAGTGACCAGTGTTAGCATTATACAAGTGCTGGTAAAGTGACCAGTGTTAGCATTATACAAGTGCTGGTAAAGTGACCAGAGCTAGCGTTATACAGGAGCTGGTAAAGTGACCCATGCTGGCGTTACACAGGAGCTGGTAAAGTAGCCAGAGCTAGCGTTATATAGGAGCTGGTAAAGTGACCCATGCTGGCATTATACAGGTGCTGGTAAAGTGACCCATGCTGGCATTATACAGGTGCTGGTAAAGTGACCCATGCTGGCATTATACAGGTGCTGGTAAAGTGACCCATGCTGGTGTTATACAGGAGCTGGTAAAGTGACCAGAGCTAGCGTTATACAGGTGCTGGTAAAGTGACCCATGCTGGTGTTATACAGGAGCTGGCAAAGTGACCAGAGCTAGTGTAATACAGGAGCTGGCAAAGTGACCAGAGCTAGCGTTATACAGGAGCTGGCAAAGTGACCAGAGCTAGCGTTATACAGGAGCTGGTAAAGTGACCAGAGCTAGCGTTATACAGGAGCTGGTAAAGTGACCAGTGTTAGCATTATGCAAGTGCTGGCAAAGTGACCAAAGCTAGCGTTATACAGGAGCTGGTAAAGTGACCCATGCTGGCATTATACAGGAGCTGGTAAAGTAGCCAGAACTAGCGTTATATAGGAACTGGTAAAGTGACCCATGCTGGCATTATACAGGTGCTGGTAAAGTGACCCATGCTGGCGTTATACAGGTGCTGGTAAAGTGACCCATGCTGGTGTTATACAGGAGCTGGTAAAGTGACCAGTGTTAGCGTTTTACAGGTCCTGGTAAAGTGATCAGTGTTAGCATTATACAGGCACTGGTATAATGACCAGTGTTAGCGTTATACAAGTGCTGGTAAAGTGACCAGTGTTAGCGTTAATACAGGCACTGGTAAAGTGACACCTGCTGGCATTATACAGGTGCTGGTAAAGTGACCCATGCTGGCGTTATACAGGTGCTGGTAAAGTGACCCATGCTGGCATTATACAGGTGCTGGTAAAGTGACCCATGCTGGTGTTATACAGGAGCTGGTAAAGTTACCAGTGTTAGCGTTATACAGGAGCTGGTAAAGTGACCAGTGTTAGCGTTATACAGGAGCTGGTAAAGTGACCAGTGTTAGCTTTATACAGGAGCTGGTAAAGTGACCAGTGTTAGTGTTATACAAGTGCTGGTAAAGTGACCAGTGTTAGCATTATACAGGAGCTGGTAAAGTGACCAGTGTTAGCTTTATACAAGAGCTGGTAAAGTGACCAGTGTTAGCTTTATACAGGAGCTGGTAAAGTGACCAGTGTTAGCATTATACAGGAGCTGGTAAAGTGACCAGTGTTAGCATTATACAGGAGCTGGTAAAGTGACCAGTGTTAGCATTATACAGGAGCTGGTAAAGTGACCCATGCTGGTGTTAAACAGGAACTGGTAAAGTGACCAGAGCTAGCGTTATACAGGTGCTGGTAAAGTGACCCATGCTGGCATTATACAGGAGCTGGTAAAGTGACCAGTGTTAGCGTTATACAGGAGCTGGTAAAGTGACCAGTGTTAGCGTTATACAAGTGCTGGTAAAGTGACCAGTGGTAGCATTATACAAGTGCTGGTAAAGTGACCAGTGTTAGCGTTATACAGGAGCTGGTAAAGTGACCAGTGTTAGCGTTATACAAGTGCTGGTAAAGTGACCAGTGTTAGCGTTATACAAGTGCTGGTAAAGTGACCAGTGTTAGCGTTATACAGGAGCTGGTAAAGTGACCAGTGTTAGCATTATACAGGAGCTGGTAAAGTGACCAGTGTTAGTGTTATACAGGAGCTGGTAAAGTGACCAGTGTTAGCGTTATACAAGTGCTGGTAAAGTGACCAGTGTTAGCATTATACAGGCACTGGTAAAGTGACACCTGCTGGCATTATACAGGTGCTGGTAAAGTGACCAGTGTTAGCATTATACAGGCACTGGTAAAGTGACACCTGCTGGCGTTATACAAGTGCTGGTAAAGTGACCAGTGTTAGCGTTATACAGGAGCTGGTAAAGTGACCAGTGTTAGCATTATACAAGTGCTGGTAAAGTGACCAGTGTTAGCGTTATACAGGAGCTGGTAAAGTGACCAGTGTTAGCATTATACAAGTGCTGGTAAAGTGACCAGTGTTAGCATTATACAGACACTGGTAAAGTGACACCTACTGGCGTTATACAGGTGCTGGTAAAGTGTGACCAGTGTTAGCATTATACAGGC
Organism: Cepaea hortensis; assembly: GCA_963921405.1. NCBI lineage: Eukaryota > Metazoa > Mollusca > Gastropoda > Stylommatophora > Helicidae > Cepaea > Cepaea hortensis. The sequence goes on along the minus strand of OY992894.1, from coordinate 8,151,827 downwards.
ACTGGTAAAGTGACACCTGCTGGCATTTATACAGGAGTTGGTAAAGTGACCAGTGTTAGCGTTATACAAGTGCTGGTAAAGTGACCAGTGTTAGCATTATACAGGCACTGGTAAAGTGACACCTGCTGGCATTATACAGGTGCTGGTAAAGTGACCAGTGTTAGCATTATACAGGCACTGGTAAAGTGACACCTGCTGGCGTTATACAAGTGCTGGTAAAGTGACCAGTGTTAGCGTTATACAGGAGCTGGTAAAGTGACCAGTGTTAGCATTATACAAGTGCTGGTAAAGTGACCAGTGTTAGCGTTATACAGGAGCTGGTAAAGTGACCAGTGTTAGTGTTATGCAGGTGCTGGTAAAGTGACCAGTGTTAGCATTATACAAGTGCTGGTAAAGTGACCAGTGTTAGCATTATACAGACACTGGTAAAGTGACATCTACTGGCGTTATACAGGAGTTGGTAAAGTGACCAGTGTTAGCATTATACAAGTGCTGGTAAAGTGTGACCAGTGTTAGCATTATAGAGGCACTGGTAAAGTGACACCTGCTGGCATTTATACAGGAGTTGGTAAAGTGACCAGTGTTAGCGTTATACAGGTGCTGGTAAAGTGACACCTGCTGGCATTTATACAGGCGCTGGTAAAGTGACCAGTGTTAGCGTTATACAGGCGCTGGTAAAGTGACACCTGCTGGCATTTATACAGGCGCTGGTAAAGTGACCAGTGTTAGCGTTATACAGGTGCTGGTAAAGTGATCAGTGTTAGCATTATACAGGTGCTAGTAAAGTGACACCTGCTGGCATTTATACAGGAGTTGGTAAAGTGGTTAGTGTTATACAGGATCTGGTAAAGTGCCCCATGCTGGATTTATAGAGGAGCTGGTAAAGTGAGACCAGTTCTAGCATTTATACAAGAGCTGGTAAAGTGATCAGTGTTAGCTTTATTTATACAGGTGCTGGTAAAGTGACCAGTGTTAGCATTATACAGGTGCTGGTAAAGTGACACCTGCTGGCATTTATACAGGAGATGGTAAAGTGATCAGTGTTAGCGTTATACAGGATCTGGTAAAGTGCCCCATGCTGGATTTATAGAGGAGCTGGTAAAGTGAGACCAGTTCTAGCATTTATACAAGAGCTGGTAAAGTGATCAGTGTTAGCTTTATTTATACAGGTGCTGGTAAAGTGACCAGTGTTAGCATTATACAGGTGCTGGTAAAGTGACCAGTGTTAGCTTTATACAGGGCTGGTCATGTGGCGTTATCCACGAGCTGGTCAAATTATCCATATAACCTATGCTACTCATGTTGGTCACTCAGTTCTGCTGAAATGACCCATGCTAGCCACATGCAGGGGCTGGTAAAATGGCCATAGCTAGTGGCATGCAGTAGCTGCTAAAGTGACCAGTTCTAGTTGCCCACAGGACACCTTGAAATTCTCCCTGTGCACTTGAGAGCTCATTCAGCTCATGAGATGTGAACAGTTTGACTATAAAAAAACACTTGAACTCCTATTTAGTGGATATTTTCCTAGTTGGTCACACTATAATGAAAACTCTGTGACTCCTATATGGTGGATATTTTGTCTAGTTGGTGGCGCTGTAATTAAGACTGCGCTATGGAAGTAAACCATAATGAAACTGCTACTTACTACTATATTCACAAGTGTAGCAGTAAAATTCAAGTGGACAGGTCATGTGTGGCATTTAGTTCTTGTTACAGTGTAACTGGGTTGGCCAGAGTTTCCAAGTTGCCAGGAAACTTTGTCTGTTGTTGTAGAGCAACTGTTGCCAGAGACAGAGTGTTGGAGATCTGTTGCAGCCAACCTTTATTGTGGAGAGGGCACCTGATTGATTGAACTGTTATAGTGGAAATGCAAGTTTATCAGTGGGACAGTGTCGAGTAAATAGAGTGCATGATGTATACACAAGTGTGACATTCATCTTCACATTCTACAATATTTGTGTGCATTGAAAATATGACTTTACAATATTGAACAATAATAGAAACATTTTCTACAAGAAGTTTCATTTGGGATCTGACCGTAGGAGCCATCTTCCCATACTGTATTTGTGTTGGAACTTTACCACCATCATCCGTATTTTCAACATCCTCCTATTGTGTACACAGATGTTGTTAAAGGTCATGGGTACTTACCTGGAATTGTATGACACATTTATTCAAGGATAGGAATTGTTGGTGTGTTCTGGGTATTGTTCTATGGCACATTGATTCAATGGTGAGAAATATAGCTGTGTTCTGGGTATTGTTCTATGGCACATTGATTCAATGGTGAGAAATATAGCTGTGTTCTGGGTATTGTTCTATGGCACATTGATTCAAGGGGGAGAAATATAGCTGTGTTCTGGGTATTGTTCTGTAACACATTGATTCAAGGGACAGAAATATAGCTGTGTTCTGGGTATTGTTCTATGGCACATTGATTCAAGGGTCAGAAATATAGCTGTGTTCTGGGTATTGTTCTATGGCACATTGATTCAAGGGGGAGAAATATAGCTGTGTTCTGGGTATTGTTCTATGGCACATTGATTCAATGGTGAGAAATATAGCTGTGTTCTGGGTATTGTTCTGTAACACATTGATTCAAGGGACAGAAATATAGCTGTGTTCTGGGTATTGTTCTATGGCACATTGATTCAAGGGGGAGAAATATAGCTGTGTTCTGGGTATTGTTCTGTAACACATTGATTCAAGGGACAGAAATATAGCTGTGTTCTGGGTATTGTTCTGTAACACATTGATTCAAGGGACAGAAATATAGCTGTGTTCTGGGTATTGTTCTATGGCACATTGATTCAAGGGGGAGAAATATAGCTGTGTTCTGGGTATTGTTCTGTAACACATTGATTCAAGGGACAGAAATATAGCTGTGTTCTGGGTATTGTTCTGTGGCACATTGATTCAAGGGGGAGAAATATAGCTGTGTTCTGGGTATTGTTCTATGGCACATTGATTCAATGGTGAGAAATATAGCTGTGTTCTGGGTATTGTTCTGTAACACATTGATTCAAGGGTCAGAAATATAGCTGTGTTCTGGGTATTGTTCTATGGCACATTGATTCAGTGGTGAGAAATATAGCTGTGTTCTGGGTATTGTTCTGTAACACATTGATTCAATGGACAGAAATATAGCTGTGTTCTGGGTATTGTTGTATGACATATTGATTCAATGGTGAGAAATATAGCTGTGTTCTGGGTATTGTTCTGTAACACATTGATTCAATGGACAGAAATATAGCTGTGTTCTGGGTATTGTATGACATATTGATTCAAGGGTCAGAAATATAGCTGTGTTCTGGGTATTGTTCTATGGCACATCAATTCAAGGGTGAGAAATATAGCTGTGTTCTGGGTATTGTTCTATGGCACATCAATTCAAGGGTGAGAAATATAGCTGTGTTCTGGGTATTGTTCTATGGCACATCAATTCAAGGGTGAGAAATTTAGCTGTGTTCTGGGTATTGTTGTATGGCACATCGATTCAAGGGTAAGAAATATAGCTGTGTTCTGGGTATTGTTCTATGACACATTGATTCAAGGGACAGAAATATAGTTGTGTTCTGGTTATTGTTGAATGGCTCATCGATTCAAGGGTAAGAAATATAGCTGTGTTCTGGGTATTGTTGTATGGCACATTGATTCAAGGGTCAGAAATGTGGCTGTGTTCTGGGTATTGTTCTGTAATACATTGATTCAAGGTAAGAAATATAGCTGTGTTCTGGGTATTGTTCTATGGCACATCAATTCAAAGGACAGAAATATAGCTGTGTTCTGGGTATTGTTGTATGGCACATTGATTCAAGGGTCAGAAATGTGGCAGTGTTCTGGGTATTGTTCTGTAATACATTGATTCACGGTGAGAAATATAACTGTTTTTGGTATTGTTCTATGGCACATTGATTTGAGGTGAGAAATATAGCTGCAGGGCCGGATTTAGACTTGATAAGGCCCTAAGCTATTTGAAATATGGGGCCCTTTATAAGTCCAGATATTCTATGTCAGTGACAAATTGCCCACTCGGACAATATTTTTTGGGTCCCCCACTTTTTAGGGGGCCCCAAGCTATAGCTTGAGTAGCTTATATGTAAATCCTGCACTGTATAGCTGTGTTCTGGGTATTGTTCTGTAATACATTGATTCAGGATGAAAAATATAGCTGTGTTCTGGGTATTGTTCTGTAATACATTGATTCAGGATGAGAAATATAGCTGTGTTCTGGGTATTGTTCTGTAATACATTGATTCAGGATGAGAAATATAGCTGTGTTCTGGGTATTGTTCTGTAATACATTGATTCAGGATGAGAAATATAGCTGTGTTCTGGGTATTGTTCTGTAATACATTGATTCAGGATGAGAAATATAGCTGTGTTCTGGGTATTGTTCTGTAATACATTGATTCAGGATGAGAAATATAGCTGTGTTCTGGGTATTGTTCTGTAATACATTGATTCAGGATGAGAAATATAGCTGTGTTCTGGGTATTGTTCTGTAATACATTGATTCAGGATGAGAAATATAGCTGTGTTCTGGGTATTGTTCTGTAATACATTGATTCAGGATGAGAAATATAGCTGTGTTCTGGGTATTGTTCTGTAATACATTGATTCAGGATGAGAAATATAGCTGTGTTCTGGGTATTGTTCTGTAATACATTGATTCAGGATGAGAAATATAGCTGTGTTCTGGGTATTGTTCTGTAATACATTGATTCACGATGAGAAATATAGCTGTGTTTTTGGTATTGTTCTATGGCACATTGATTTGAGGTGAGAAATATAGCTGTGTGTTCTGGGTCATCATCATCATCAAGTGCCGTGCCGGCTGGTGTAGGCGTTCATGGCTCTCCATAGATCTCGGTCTTTGGTTTTCTGGATCAATCCATCCAGCATCACTTCTCTTGGTCTACCTCTGCCTCTCTTCCCCTCGATCTTTCCAGTTGTTACGATGTTCTCCAATGCCTCTCTTCTCATCACATGACCGAGGAAAGCTGTTTGTCTCTGTCTTATTGTTGTATATAATGTTCTAGTTTCGTTAGCCTGTTTCAGGCACTCGTCGTTAGTTACTCTGGTAGTCCAAGGAATTCGCAACATTCGTCTCAGGAACCACATCTCTGTTGCTTCTAATTTCTTCTTAATTTGTTCATTTACATTCCAAGATTCACTGCCATACAGCAAAACTGGTTCTACATAGCATTTCATCACTCTCTTTCTTACATTCAGTGATAGTGACTTATTGCATAAGATACTCTTCATTTTCTGAAATGCGGCTTTTGCCTGCCCTATTCTGCTCCTAATCTCTGTTGTACATCTTCCATCTGATGTTATAAATGCCCCTAGGTATCTAAAATTATCAACTTGGTTAAGGATTTTCCCTTCTATTTCTATGTCACATTTCTATGTTCTGGGTATTGTTCTGTAATACATTGATTCAAGGTGAGAAATATAGCTGTGTTTTTGGTATTGTTCTATGACATATTGATTCAAGGTTATAAATATGGGTGTGTTCTGGGTATTGTTCTATGACACATTGATTCAATGTGATAAATATAGCTTCTTTCTTTTCTTGGTATTGTTCTATGACACATTGATTCGAGGTGAGAAATTTAGCTGTGTTCTGAGTATTGTTCTATAACACATTGATTTGAGGTGAGAAATACAGCTGTGTTCTGGGTATTTTTCTATAACACATTGATTTTGAGGTGAGAAATATAGCTGTGTTCTGAGTATTGTTCTATGACACATTGATTCAAGGATGACAAATATAGCTCTGTTCTGGGTATTGTTCTATAACACTTGGATTCATGGTGAGAAATATAGCTGTGTTCTCCTTATTGTTCTATGACACATTGAATCAAGGATGAGAAATATAGCTGTGTTCTGGGTATTGTTCTATGGCACATTGAATCAAGGATAAGAAATACAGATGTTCCAGATTATAGTTCTGTGGTACACTGATTCAAGAACGAGAAATATGTCAGTACTGTGGATATAGTTGTGTCACTGATAAAGACAGAAGAAGATAAAAAGGTACTAGACCATCTTGCATCAAAGATGTCACAGATCAAGAAAAGATGCCAGTTTGTGATTGTTAGCCAGACCCGTAACAAAGACGTTTCTGGCTGTACTGTGTATGCAAGCTATTTGAGAGTGGGATAACTTGCAGGAATGGAAATGATGCATCTAAATTGTATGTTTTTCTTGTAAGTTAAATATTTGTTTTTTGTTTGTACATTTTCTTCATTGGTGTGAATGATTTTATAGTGTTTGCAAGGGATGCTTGGATGTAAATGTTGCATATAGATTTCATTTGTGTCTTCTTAATACAGGCTCTGTGTTTACAGTTGGGAAAATATGCTATATTAAATGTGAGAGTTTTGGCATAAATTGTTGAATTGGTGAAATTTATTTGCTTATTGTGAGAGGTAAAATGTGCTTCCAAGTATCCTTGGTGATTCAGTAGACAAATATTAAGTGTAAGGCAGTTTTAGAACATGCAGTTGCGGAAAACAGAGTATGTGGCAGCAACAAACCTTCATCAGTAAACAAGAAACAAACACAATATGCAGAACATGGAGATGACAGTACAGTGGCTACATGTAGACTAATAGGCAGAATAAAATAAGATATGTCCGGGAAGGTTAACCCGGTCAACAAATGCCCGCAGAAGTCGGATGTGTCGGCCTAACGGCGCAAGAACGCAGCTCTGCTGCAAACAAGCACAACGCAGTCACATCCGGAAAAAAAAATCCGGATAAACGCAGAAGAAGAAGAATAAGATGTGTGGTACTTATCTCAGAGACTCCCAACTGTGAAACCCTGAAAATATGTTTCATATTCATGTGTGTTCTTGTTTGCTGATAAAGATTTGTTGTTGAAAAATGCTGCATATAGATTCAAAACTATAACCAACGCCATTGAGGCTGGTTGAACGAGGTGGAAAGTTTCTTTTCTTTTCTACAAACCGGAATCAGAATGTTCGGTTTCTCATAATTGTATTCTGTAAAACTGACCTATACTTTGTTTTTGTTTTGTTTTGTATTGTTGACTTTTCCACAGCTTTACTGCAGTTTTAACCAGTTTCCTTTTTGAACGAACGAACAAACAAATTTTATTTTCACAGGGTCAGAAATTGGGCACGCAGGCCCATCTTACATTTGGCCCTTCCAATCACTCATCTTTCATACAGCAATTATCTATTGAGACGGATTGTATCTGCAGCAAAGAACCTCAATGGCTCGGAACGCTGAAGAAGAAGAAGAAGCATGTTACATTCACATAAGGGAAAAAAACATTGTCAGATTAAACTTGTGAACAAACATAAACAATGAGACAGTAGGCAGCCAGACACACATATACACGCACATGCATAAAAACACACATGCATAAACACACACACACACACACGCTCGCACACACACATACATATATCCATCATTTACACAAACTCTCAGTTATGCACCCACTCAATAACATACAAATACACACTCCCTTTGCATACACATATACTCACAATCACAAATTCACTAACAAAAGTTTACTTATAGATACATGCATACTTCCCCCCCCCCCCTCTCTCTCTCTATCTCTCTTTCTATCTCACCCATATATCCTCATTCATACATATAGCAGGCACACACATAATTCACACACACATGCAAATTCACCAATACTCACACAGTGGATTGTTTGTCATTTTGTCTTTCATTGCAGAAAAATATGTTCTGGCTGCATTCTGGAAATATTGTTGTTTAGTCTTACAACTGCAAATCTCAGTTTCTTCTCGAAGTGATGTTTGATTGATTGATTTATTAACCGACATCGCAGCTCTCGAGGTGATGTTTTAATATGCAAACCTTATATTTTAAAAAGGATGGCTTGCCCTATGTTTGTTTATTTGAACTTGAGGGGAAGTGCAGTGCCTCTACAGGAAATGAATCATGAACATCAGCGATAGCATTTTATGGAAATAGCTGCCGTCGCCATGGATTTAGAAGACGTGTACAACCCTTCATATACAGTAAGATCAGATTGCTTCTGAAAATGTACATGGAGCCAAACGTGGTTATCTGGATTGCAACAGAAATAACAGTGTCGTTGGATGTTGTGCACGGACCTAGAAACCTTCACGTGTCTTACTGGGTTTACCCCGGGGATCACCACTGTCACCTGTTCTTTTCAATGTGTACACAGCAGATTTCCCCAGTGCACAGACATGACTCGGCAGAACGTCTTACGCCGGCGATATCATTGTCTACCGAAAAGGGGCGGGGGTGAATAGGTATGAAATCACAGCAGATGTGTAGCATGAGCTAGACAGACTTGGTGATACGTGTCAGGAATCAAGGTAACACGCGAACCCGGCAAAGGCTTCCTTCATATGGAGCTCCCTGAACACTCACATGGCCGATGCGCCCACACCAGTCATCGGCATGGGTGGTATAGCCATCGAATGAACACAATGAAATATCTGAGCATTATCTTTGACAGGCGCTTGTTATACAGATATCACGTTGATACTGTTATAACCAGAGCCAGATAAGGTTTGGCAGCAGTTTAGGTGCAAGGTCTCAAAGAGTCAGCTGGTGAAGTTAGAGCGTATACAGAACGAAGCTATGCGGGTCATTCTGGGATGCACCAGAGTTGAGTTGAGTTAAGAACCGACATCACTGCACTCAGGACATTCCAAAACGTGCTCCGTCCCCTCGTTCAACAGCAGCGAAGAGTCATACTACTAATCGTTCCCATCGCTATCTAATTAAAAGTTCTCCTCCGCAGTCTCATTCTTTCCACATATGGGTTCTCAATCTGTTCCTCTGCCTTCTCCACCTGGTCCCACAAGCAAAATACCACCAAGCGGCGCATTCCCTGCTAGCCTATCAGCCTGTTCATTCCCCCGTACCTCCGCATGGCCAGGGCAAAATATCCATACAATTCTCACAATCTGTGACCTCTGAAGTGACGAGAGCCATTCCACACGAAACATTCCTTTCTCCACCTTGCTAAGCATACTCTTTGAATCCGTAATGAATACAACGTGTGTTGCAGTGGTCTCCTCTAGCCACCGGAATGCCGCTGTTACTTCCCCCAGCTCAATTCTCATGCTGGAGGTCGTAGTCTCATATGCCAGACTCTCCTTTTTTAAGACTCGCCCATTAGCCTTTGCAATAAAGCCCCAGCCACTACGTCTGTTTCTCACCACTGACCCATCGGTGTAGATGACTATGTCACGTTGATGTGTGTTGCTCTGAATCAGCTGTTGCACTTCAGTAGTGTGTATATGTTACATCCTTGGTTTGCCGACAGTTGCTGGTAGGCTCAAGGTGATGCAGGCGAAGGCATACCTCAAAGTAGCTGCAGACACAGATCACCATTTGCATGAGGCGCTGGACGCAGTTAAGGGTAAGTGACCGATAAGAGGGAAATCATGGATGGCTCAGGCGGAGGATACGATCAGGCACATGTGCAACTTGGAGAACACGAGGAGAGGAGTGGGTCAGAGTACCAGCGGAGCAGTCAGACTTGTGCAGAGTTATAATCACATTGAGCAGGGAGTGGCCAGCAGGGGCCACGGAAGTGGAAATCCAACAACTAATTCAGGATAATGCTCGCTATGGTGATGTGATTATCTACACAAATGGTTTGGTGTTGAGAGGTAGGAGAAGTACCTGGGGGTTCATGGCTAAAGCTAATGGTCGACGTTTGGTGCAGGAGATCCTGGCATATGATACCACAACATCTAGCTTCAGAATAGAGGTGGAGGTGGTCACTGCAGCTTTCCGCTGGATGGAGAATACGACACACACACACACACACACACACACACACATATCGTGATTGTAACTGACTCAGAAAGCATGGTGAGGACAGGCTTGCTTCGTGCAGAGTGCCTGCCTCGCTTCAGATGTCATGGGTGGCAAGCATCGCCTGGATCTTTTTTCCGGGGCATGCCGGTGTGCTGGGGAATGAACAGGCCGACAGGCGGACAGATTGGCTGGCTCTGCAAAACTTGGTGGAGTATTGATGCATGACAAGGTAGACGTGGTTGCGGCATTGTGGGAGCACGTGTACACCTCGGAGGAGCAATTGGATCTGGCAAGAATAAGGCAGCGAGGAGTGATGAGGGGATCTGGCCGACGTTCGACACTCAGAGGAAAGGCGTGACGGATATATAATCAGACTGCTACTGTAGGCCTACTATTGGTGTTGGAACTCTTCGCTGGCTGCTGAGGATGGGGACGGAACGTTTATGGGAATGCCCCGAATGCTGTGATGTCGGTTCCTAAATCAATCAATCAAATCAATCAGCAGTTTATGTGAAGGCAACAGCCGACAATGGACAACGCCAGTTCTTCCTTCTCTACAAGGAACTTGAACTAAGCATAATACATTACGGTCTGGACCTCCTCACTGTCAGCAAGACCCAGCTAGAAAGATGAGACTGGGTGCAAAATAAAGGAATCAGACTCACACTCGATACAAGTACAAGAAATACCCCGTGCTCTGCCAAGCGATACATCCTTGATTTACCGGCGATGACCATCAGACATAAAGTTGCACACGTTAAGGTGTACCTGAAAGTACTACTGGCACCTTGTCGTCTTGACAGACGATAGTGAATGTGCTTTAAAAAATAAAGGTATAATAACCTCTCCATAGCACGAATCCTTGCCTGAATTATAGAGGCCACGTTTGACCATCGAACAATGATCCCTCTCTCGGCATGCCTAGTTTATTCTAGCTAGAGGAAAGGTATCACCAATACTTCTGGAGCAAGACAAGCTGCTGGATCAGCAAGGCAAAGCTCTAACTGCACACCTGTGGGTGCTTTGATACTAAATCAATTGCCGACTAAGGCTTACCTGGTCTGCCCTATCATGACATTTAGTTTTTAGGTTCCATTTTCTCGCAACAGGATAAGGCTTGCACCATCCCAATTGCGCTCCTCCGCCCAAAGCTGTTGGCACAATGTGGGGTCTGGGTTTAGGTGAGCGCAGCCAAACATTCGTGTTAAAGCTGTCAGTAACAGAAAGCAAGTAGTACCGTCTACTGTCATACGGTATTTGGCTTAGATCTGACTAACTCCTCCTGGAAGTATCAGCTGTTAGAAAACATCCCCTGCACAGTGCTATATTAACAACAGAAATAGAATGCACATCAAAAGAAGTTGCTTCTTGGTGGCCGAGTCTGTAGAGATTATCGAGCAAGTCTATGAGTTGCTGGGTTGGGTATCTCCAACACGGAGAACTAAGGACTGACGCACCCGTAGACTAGACTTGCAAAAACACTCTCAGACGGGCATTTGACCAAGAAGATACTGCCCGGGACAGTCGCCTGCATCGATCGAAATTACGATAAAGGAATTGGTCGAACAACATTCTCGCCCAGAAAACATCACCATCTACACCAGGGGTGGCCAACACGAGGCCCGCGGGCGGCATGCGGCCCGCGGGACATCATGTTGCGGCCCGCGGTGTGGGAAGCGATGATGTGGTCGAGGCTGTAGCATGCTTGCTTGTTTACTTTAATTAACAACAAAAAAAAAAAATAAAGTGCGTGGCCCGGCAGAAATATAATTTCTGAAATTTGGCCCGCCAGCGGAAAAGGTTGGCCACCCTTGATCTACACAGATGGGTCCAATGTGCAGTGACGTCGGTTCGGTCTTTCTTCCATGACCCCCCCCCCCCCAGTCTCACATTAATAATCATATGACCAAATCAGCCACATCTCGAAAATTAACTTGAAAGGGATTATTGTCCATAATGTTGTTCGACAAAACATCTTTATATGGTAATTTTTTCTAATCCTACATGTAGAGCTCTTCTAGCCAGGGGTGTAAATTAATCAAAGAAGAATATGGCGGCGCCCTATCGACTGTTACAGAGGTTGAGGACGAAGGAAGTCATTGATGTGGCTACTTCTACTTATAACACAACGGTACGTGCTTCCGTGCTTAAAGAAATCAGTTTAAAATGCTAAGTTTACAAAAGCCATTTTTGATGTAATCGCGTAAGCTACGGTGATTGTGCTCTGACTTCCTTCCGCTTTTGTGTGTTTTGAACACTTCACTGACTTCAGTACTAGTAGTAGTACTACAGTGAAACTGAAACTGTGAAACTAACTAGCAGGTTCCATCATGATTTTCAATTTGAGTATTTACTAATGAGACCACCACAGTAGATAGGCCTTTAAAAACATAATTTAATGGCACCACTACCATAATGATGCCTGTATTCTAAGTGAATCACATTTTTTGTCAAGGTGAAACGAGTTACGATTTCTCATGTTCCCCGTACGTTTTGGAACTCTTCAGTGTGTCCAATTACTTCCGCCACCGGTCTGTGGGTGCGAGATGATAAACGGATATGACAACTGACTTCAAAAATATGTTCCGTCATGTTAAATGATTAAAAAAATAGTACAAGTATACAAGTAAATATTATATTATATATAAATATTAGATAAGCAAACATCAAATTCTGTCAAAGGATATCATGCTGTGTCAGACAGAGTCCTATTAGTAAAATTAAACGGAAGACCTTTTAAAATAAATGTCATTCAAGTATATGCCCCAACAAGTGAAAGCAGTGAAGAAAGCATAGAGGAATTTTATAATGACGTGGAGTCTGCTTTGAAGAACTGCAAAAAATCAGAAATAAATATCATAATGGGTGATTTCAACGCAAAAATAGGACAGCAAGGCGATGGATGCAGTGTAGGCAACCATGGTTTGGGAGAGAGAAATGAAAGAGGATACAGACTTGTAGAATGGGCAAAAGAACAAGAAATGGTTGTAGGAAACACCTGGTTTAAACAGCATCCTAGAAGATTATGGACATGGAGGAGTCCAGACAGCAGGATTAAAAACCAGATAGATTACATCCTGATTAGCAAAAGGTTTCGAAATGCGTTAACAGTCGTAAAAACAGTTCCAAATGCAGACTGTTACAGTGATCACAGATTAATTACAGGCACATTGAGGGTAAAGTTAAAGAAAGTCAAGTATACAGCAGGAAACCCTAAATATGACTGGTGCAAATTGAAAACTGACAAAGAAATACAAGATAATTTTAACATAGAAGTAAAGAACAAATTTGATATATTGTCTGATCTAGAGATCCTGTTTCAAGATGTAGATGATCAATGGGAAACGATGAAGAATTCAATCAGTTGCGCAGCAGAAAAAACTATTCCAAAAGTAAAGAAAGTGGGCCGTAAGACATGGATGACTGAAGAAATTTTACAACTAATGGAAACAAGAAGACAGAACAAAAATAATCCTGCCAAATATGAAGAAATTCACAGAAAAGTGAGAACCTTATGTAAGGAGGCAAAAGAAACATGGCTTGAGAAAAATTGCAGAGAAATTGAAAAACAACACAACAGTAACAATGCGAACCTAATGCACAAAAGAATTCAGGAGCTTACTAATCAAAGAACACGTACATCAGCAGGCTGCCTAAAGACAAAAGATGGAAGAGTCATAATAGAAAAAGATCAGATATTACATGAATGGTCAGATTACGTGAAAAACCTGTATGACGACAACAGAGACGAACAGTATGATGTTCAAAATAATAATGAAGGACCAGCAATTTTGAAGATGGAGGTTCAGAATGCTCTTAACCATATGAAATCTGGCAAGACCCCCGGTTCAGACAGCGTCACAACAGAAATGATTAATGCTTTAGAAGAATATGGAATAGATCAAGTTACCAGTCTGCTTAATACAATATATGATACTGGAAATATACCTCAGGAGTTATGTAATTCTGTATTTATTGCAATCCCAAAGAAATCAGGAGCCTTGGAATGTGATCAACATCGAACAATTAGTATAATGAGTCACATCACAAAGATTTTGCTAAGAATTATCATGCAAAGAGTTAGGAGGAAAATACAACCTGAAATAGGAGAAGAACAATGTGGGTTTGTGGAAGGCAAGGGTACAGTAAATGCTGTGTATATACTGAGAAACATAATCGAACGTTCTATAGAAGTAAACAAAGATCTACACCTTTGCTTTATTGACTACACAAAGGCTTTTGATAAAGTGAGACATGTCAACATGATAAGGATGCTTGAAGATCTACAAATTGATGGAAAAGATCTTAGACTTGTAAAAAACATATATTGGAAACAACAAGCTGCCATAAGAGTTGATAATGAAGTAAGCCAATATCAGCCTATTAAAAGGGGTGTGAGACAGGGATGTGTAATGTCTCCAGATCTGTTTTCCCTGTACAGTGAAAGTATTTTCAGAAATATTGAAGATATGGAAGGAATCAACATTGGGGGACGATGCATCAATAACATTAGATATGCAGATGATACAGTCTTGATTGCAGACAATGAACAGGACCTGCAAAATTTAGTAGATGCGATTGTGACACACAGTGAACAACTAGGGTTAGAATTAAATTGTAAAAAGACACAGATTATGGTCGTCACTAGGAAGGACGAAATACCACAATGTAATATACAAGTAAATGGGAATATTCTTCAACAAGTGAGCAGGTACAATTATCTCGGAACAGTAATAACATCTGATGGGAGATGCCTTGAAGAGATTAGAACAAGAATCGCCATGGCAAAAGTAGCCTTTAGCAAGATGAAAAACATATTGACCAATAAAAAGATGTCAATTGAAACGAGAAAGAGAGTGTTGAGATGCTACATTGAGCCTGTACTTTTGTATGGATGTGAAGCGTGGACAATGAGCAGTCAGGCTGAAAAACATCTGATGGCTGTAGAGATGTGGTTTCTGAGGAAAATGCAAAGAATACCATGGACAGCCAGAAAGACCAATGAACAAGTCCTTCAAGAAACAAATGAAGATCGTAAATTGATTAGAGAAATTAGACGTAGACAGTCAAAATTTTTTGGACATGTTATGAGAAGAAATGGATTGGAGAATTTGGTGACAACTGGTAAGATCGAGGGGAACAGACCAAGGGGAAGACCTAGAAGCAAGTACCTGGATGGCTTGGCCTTGTGGCATAGTCGAGACAGAAACACGGAGCTGATCCACGACTCTGGTGATCGGGTGAGATGGCAGAACATGACCGCCCACGCTTACCGGCATGGCACATGATGGATGGATACAAGTAAATTATTATTAATCTTTAAAATTGTATTCACTTTAACTTTAGTAGTTCAAATTGCACGTTTTGAGTAGTCCGATCAATGTGCGCGGCCGCCATGACCCGTGGGTTTCCAATTCACAAAGTGAGCCGCTATTCACAAAATTTTGTGAATAGTACGAGCCGCCATACACAAAAATTTGTGGCTGGTCACGTGATTTATTTGGCACAAAATTTTGTGAATAGTACGAGCCGCTATTCACAAACATTTAAAGAAGACTCTATTATTCTCTCTTCTTGTTTGTCTTTTTTTTTTGCAAGTTCTTTTTCTTCAAACCTCACAAAGACAATATTTGTCGACAAGGACACACTCTACGTACAGTGATATATATTTTAGTTCCTAAAACAAGCAACTAGAAAGTCGCTTAGAAGCCCTGGAGATGTGGATATACAGACGAATATGTCGTATTTCATGGAAACAAAAACAATCAAATGCAGAGGTTCTAGAAAAACTGGGAATGAAGAGAGAGTTGATGGAAGCAATAAAGAGGAGGCAAGTGAAATATTTCGGCCATGTTAAAAGACATGATACTCTTATAAAAACTATACTGGAGGGCAAGCGAGCAAGAGGTAGACAACGATACAAGTGGGAAGATAACATCAAGAGATCAGCCTGACAGAATGTACAGTCAAGGCAAGAGACAGACAGTGTTGGAGATCCATTGCAGCCAACCTTCATTGTGGAGACGGCACCTGATTGATTGATTAAACATTTAAAAAATAAAAATAAAAAAATTGCTGGCGGGGAGTCGAACCCCAGTCTCCCGCGTGACAGGCGGAGATACCAACCACTACACTGCCGAGAACCCAATGATTGTTCCACAAACATTAATAATGTAGTCAAAAGAAAGTTAGACATCACGTGACCAGCCGAATAATCACGTGACCGACCACAAATTTTTGTGTGTAGCGGCTCGTTCTATTCACAAAATTTTGTGTATAGTCCCTCCGATTCACAAAGACATCTTCGCAGAAAATCTGTTTTTCAACCACAATTCGAGCAAGTTTAGCAATGAAACTGCCGATTCAGAGGTGATATTTTATATGGCAATTAAAATTCACATTAAACAAAGACATCTATTGGATCCATCGATTCCGTCACTTAATCATTCCGCTGCCTTGTCTGTGGGATGCGCCCCCCGGCAACTTGCACAGATCCATAGAGCACACTTTATTCACAAGCTTCGAGTTCCTCAGTTCTATATAATATTTTAGTTCGTAATGTTTAATATTCTTTATTATATCACCTAATACATTTTTGCCAACTTAGGCACGAGAGGAAAGACAAGACAAGACAATACATTTTTGAAAAGTAATACACACCAAAAAATTACCCAGCGGGGAATAGAACCCCGGTCTCCCGCATGACAGGTGGGATACTTACCACTATGCTAGCAAGGACACAATAATTGTCCCACAAAGATTAATAATATAGTTAAACACCAGCCGCCATTTTGGGTTTCCCATTCACAAAGGCACTCATGGTCGTAACATCATCAGAGAAACTGTAAAATTTGGATGCAGATGTCAAAAATCCATCTACTATTGATGGTTTTCTATTGAAAGCGGCAGAAAAAATTTAATTATGGTTCAGTGTGTCCATTTCTATTTTTCACTGCGTGTGAGGTTGTCTCAACCAACAGGTCATAGGCGGATCATGAAAACTTACTTCAAAAATATGTTCCGTCATGTTAAATGATTAAAAAATAGTACATGTATACTTCTTCTTCTGCGTTCATCCGGAGTTTTTTTTCCGGACCGCATTGCGTTGTGCCTGTTTACAGCAGAGCTGCGTTCTTGCGCCGTTAGGCCGACACATCCGACTTCTGCGGGCATTTGTTGACCGGGTTAACCTTCCCAGGGGTACATGTATACTAATAAATTATTATTAATCTTTAAATTGTATTTTCTTTAACTTTAATAGTTCAAATTGCACGTTTTGAGTGTTACAAAGTTAAAGTGTGCATGCCAGTCCAATCGATATGCGCATGCGCAGCCGCCATGGCTCATGGCCATGGGTTTCCCCACTCACAAAGGCATGCCTTCGCAGAAAATTTTGTTTTCATCCACAAGTAAAGCAAGTTTTGCAATGAAGCTTTCCAGATATATGTAATCTTGTATGTTGAATTCGAAAATCCATCTGCACTTGGTGCATTTCTATTACGAGTGCCAAAAATAAATTAATCACGGTAAGTATGAAATATATTTTTATTTATATAAAAGGTCACAATGATTTCAACCAATCGCTGTGCACGGAATATTGGGCTAATCTTTCCTGGAAAACCCAAGGTGACATGTGTTACTGTCATGTGATATTTGAATGAATGAATGACGTCGAAAGAATGCATGGTCTATACATAGCGATTTTTTGAGACACAGTGGATCATTGCGGGGTGGCGCTGCATATCACTTCCGTTTTCATTTTGGGTAGGTGCACGATCGAACCCTTTAATACAGAGGTTCCCAAACCATAGCCCGCGGGCCACTTGTGGCCAGCTGTCAGAAAGTGGCACGCGAGGCCTCGTTATTTAATATAATATACTCTCTTCATAAATCAGTTTGTATTTCCTGATGCCAAGCTCTGTCAATTACAGCAAAACCTTCAGCATGAAGTAGTCGATTTGAAATGCAATGCTGCACTGAGATGTAAATTTCTGGAGCTGCCTGCTTCACCTTCAGCTAATCATATGATTTCATTCTGGCGACTATTGCCTGTCGAACAATTTGAACACTTGCTTTCATTCGCCCAGATGTACATTTGTCATTTTGGTTTGACTTACAGATGCGAGCAGTCATTTTCCGCAATGACCGTTTAAAAAAACAAAACAACAAGCAACTTTCCAGACTCACCGACAGTAACCTAGCTGCGCTTATGACTTTGGGCACGACAGATTTGTGCCCAGACATTGATAAACTGACATCTGAACTTAAGTAACTAGTTATGAAGAACAGTTACAATTGTAAATTAAATACATTAATAGCGATTTTCGAAACTGATTATAAATTTATTGTTAAATGAACTTTTGATTTTTAAAAATGTCCGCAGTGTAGTACTGACACTGACTTTAGAATTTTGTTGACGAAAATTAAGATAGGTAAGAATGGTATTGCATGACTTTTATAATTTTTTAACGTTGTGGCCCGCTTAACTACCGAAAATAGTAGATATGGCCCTCTGCTTGAAAAGCTTGGGAACCACTGCTCTAGTACTACTGCCAGTAGCAGGTTTGATCTTGATTTTCAAATTGAGTACTTACTAATCATGAGGAGACCACCACAGATAGATAGGCCTTGAAAAACCAAATCTAATGGTACCTCAATGATGCTTGTATGTCAATTCTAAGTGGAGATATTCACATGTGAGTGTTGGGATCTTGAACAAAGCAATTTTCATGTTTCCTGTAACTTCTGAATTCTCCTGTGTGTCCCAGTGTCTCCGCTGCCAGTCCGTGCAAGATTATCTCAAACGGGTAAGAGACGGATATGAAAACTCTTTAAAAATATGTTCTGTCATGTTAAATGAAAAAAAAAAAATAGTAAAAGTATACAAATAAATTACTAATATTCTTTAAACTTGTATTCTCTTTAACTTTAGTAGTTCAAATGGCACAACCGGGAAGGTTAACCCGGTCAACAAATGCCCACAGAAGTCGGATGTGTCGGCCTAATGGCGCAAGAACACAGCTCTGCTGTAAACAGGCACAATGCAATCACGTCCGAAAAAAACTCCGGATGAACACAGAAAAAGAAGAAGAAGAAGAAATGGCACATTTTGAGCCTAGTCAAATCAATATTCGCATTGGCTGCCATCTTGGCTTTCCATTCACAAAGTTGAAACATCCCCACAAGTGGAAGATGGTTGGCGATGAAGCTCTCCAAATATATGTAAAAATGGGTGCAGAATTTGAAAATCCATCTAAAAATAAATACAGATTAATTTATACAAGCTGTAGAAAATAAAATTACTTTCTGTATGTCAAATAAACACTTTCTCTCTGTAATCCCGTTTATCACGCAGAGTCTCGCAGCGGAGCGAGAACTGAGGTGGTTCGACCCCCGCTCGTGACTTGCGGATACTGAGCCGGCCGCTCAGAAAGCAATGGCAAACTACTGAGCGTAATCTTGCCAAGAGATCAACAGACAGCTGAAAGATGCTGCTGTTGACAGCTAAGTCCTGTAAAAGGATACGCAAAACATGTCAAATAAAGGTATTTATTTAAAAGCCAAGATAATTTCAACCTATCGCTATGAATAGAATATTTAGACTGACCTATCCCGCAGAAACTAAGATGGCGTCTGTTATTGTCATGTGATACATGAATGATGTCAGAAGCATGCATGGCCTTTACAGCAGCCATTTTGGATCATTCCGGGGTGGCGCTGTATATCATTTCCGGTTTCAGATTGGGTCGCAGCACTACTAGCATGTGAGCACTACAGTGACTACACTACTCACCTACAAACATAGAACCTGTACTTTTGTATGGACGTGAAACATGGGCAACGAGAAGACAAGCTGAAAAACATCTGATGGCTGTGGAAATGTGGTTTCTGAGGGAAATGCAAAGAATACCATGGTCAGACAGAAAAACCAATGAGCAAGTTCTGCAAGAAACAAACGTCAAACTGATTTGAGAAACTACTGACTGATGTAGACTGTCAACTAGACAGTCAAAATTCTTTTTGGGCACATTATGAGAAGATATAAACTGGAGAACTTGGTGACAGCTGACAAGATTTAGAGGAAAATAACAAGTGGAAGGCAGAGAAGTAAATATCTGAATGGCTTGACCACAAAGCATTATTGAATTAATTGAGATAAAAACACAGAGCTGATCCACAACATTGGTGATCGTGTAAAATGGCGGAACATAACCACCCGTGGTTATCGGCACAGCAATGATGATGGTGATTATTTTCTGAACCGCAGATGCCTCATACCAGTGAAATCAACGTAAAGTGATCTGCTTCCAAATAGCCTGCGGCTGATTTCCAGCTATTGACCCGGTTAAGTTAGTTGCATATACTTTACAGGAAATAGCAATCAACTCAGCATTTTTATCTGTTTGTGATTCCTGGGGATTACATTCAGTAGTTTGCCATTGCTTTTTGTACTACCGGCACTCATACCATTGTGTGGAAACCAAAGCAAGATGGTCTGCTTCCAAATCGTCTGCAGTTGTGTTTCGAACGCGGTATGCAGGATTATGAATTGCATTCGTAACTCCTTCGCCACAGACCTAAGGAATTGTGAAACGTGTTAACTAACCTCTAAGCCAGACACCAACTTTCTTCTGTGACCTACTTTTACTTTCATACTTTCAGTATTGTTTTTAAGAAAAGCACACACACACACATTTAACAGCTTGCTTACCTTGCCTCTGATGTTGATACCTGTAGCTTTGATTAATTATATATTATATATTTTATTTTACATTAACATACTGAAGACAATTTCCATCCATCATGTGCCATACTGATAAGCGTGGGCGGTCATGTTCTGCCATCTCACTCAATCACCAGAGTCGTGGATCAGCTCTGTGTTCCTGTCTCGACCATGAAGACTATTTAGGAATGACTAATTTTAACCCTTTACAGGGCACAGGTTTTTCCTATTTCTAACTCTAAACGGGCAAGATTTTTGAGGGTTTTAGTCAGATTTTGGGTAACGTTAGTAAAAAGATCATAACTAAGTTGTTAGTGAATGGATTTTAGTGAAATAAAGAGCAAAATGAAGAGAAATGCATGCAGATTAATAATTGTACTCACATGTCATATGAATAATCAGTCTTGTTGGTATAATCCACATATGAACACAAATATTTACAAAATATTACACATTATTTGTGAGTGTCAGTCATATATACACAATGTAAAAACACTGCCAACTGCTCACTGGCCTCCAAGATGCTGGGGAAAACAAGTGTCCTTACAGTAGTTCACCTGACACACATCACAGCCATATGAACTTTCAATGGCTTGTCCTGCAGGGGTACGACGTTTGGTGTTTCTGCACGTCACGCAGGCTTTCTTCCTGCCCTCAAACCTCATGAGCTTGTGGTCGTGGACACTTTCTGGGGCTACTGCTTGGCCTTTTCTCTTTGATGCAACCTTCTTCCTGCTGGAGAATCCTGCGATGAGTTGCTTAGATAAATCCAGACGGAAGTCCAGAAGGGCGTAGCGTTTGCTGGGCTTTGCTTCGGACTGCTCGAACAGGATGTATGCATTGTTTATGCATGAATCTAAGACAAAACTGATGAGGTAGCGCCAGTATTTTCTGCACTTCTTCTGTGTAGAGCAGTACCCCCTCAATTGATCTGCCCTGTCCACCCCTCCCATGCATTGGTTGTAGAGTTTGATGACAGCAGGGCAGGACACAGGCTTTCTGGTGCGAGTGTGCCGGTCCCATCGCTCAACAGTGTCCAATGTGTGTGAGGTATTGTTGGAGAGCATGAAGACATCCCTTTTATCATGCTACACAGTAGCAAGCAGATCCTCTTTCTGGAAGACTTGATGGTCCCCTTGCTTCATTTTTCTCTTTTCTCTGAATGCCAGAGGCAGATCTTTCCAGTTCTTTCTTACCGTTGCTGCCGCATAAGTTTTCTCTTGGAGAAGGCTAGTAAGAAGCCCAACTGACGAAAAAAAGTTATCAAAATAGAGGTGATGATACTTTCCCAAAAAGGGGGCAGCAAGCTGCATCACTACATCATGGCCCAGTCCATGCTGAGTGCCACCATCTATTTTGCCACAGTAGACAGAAAACTGGAGGAGGTAACCAGTTGCTGACTCGCAAGCACACCATACTTTCATTCCCCATTTTGTTAGCTTGGCTGGTAGATATTGTTTTAGTGCATTTCTGCCTTTTAATGGCACCATTGCCTCATCAATGGAAATTTCCTTCTTAGGTTTGTAATGTTGTAAGAATGTCCTATTAGCCATTCGATGAGAGGCCGAATTTGTGGAGGCGGTCATTGCTGTCAGCTGTGTTGTTATCAGCCACATGTAAATACTGCTCCAGTTTCTTGAATCTCTTGAGTGACATCACATTCTTCACACCTGGCACTCCCAACATATCATCTGTAGACCAGTGCATTTCCAAACGAGGAAGATTGTGGATCCCCAATAATATGAGCAGACCACAATAGGCCTGCATTTCGGTTGCGTTTGTTGGAACCCAACCTTGATCATCTATCTGTTCAATTTTTTGCATAGCATACACATTTGTTTGATCGGCAATCATTTGAAAAGTTTGTCCCTCAAAGAGTTGAAGAAAGAATGCACGCTGAGAACGATCGTCAGTTGTTAAGGTGACGCCAGTTTCTTCACTAAATTCTTCGATATTCAATGTTGTTGTGTTGCTCCATCCGTTTGCGTCGCGAGACGGCCCCGCCCGACTTTCTTCAGCGACATTTTCTGAATCAGATTCACTTTCTTCAAAGTCCAAAAGATCTTAAGTGTGCACGCTGCACACTCTATATCACTGAGATCCAGCTCCGATTCATCGTCATTTTCGTGCATTTCAATGTTACTTAAATTGAACCCATCGAAATCGCCACTATTGCTTGAAGAATTGAGGAAATCCATTTTGAATAACAACGCACAAAAACCCCGAAAACTAATGGACAATCTGATCAAATTTAACGAAAACACTTGCAAATGTTACCCACGCTTTCACTCTATCAGCAAGACTGGTAGAAAGGAACAGGAAGTCTCGGAAATTCGCGAGATCGCATTTTTAAAACAACTAGTATTCAATGACGGAATCAGACGTTCTGCCCGTTAAGGGGATCGGACGCAAATGGACGTTTTGCCCTGTAAAGGGTTAAAGATACAATAATGGATGAAGCAATATATATATATATATATAAAATGCATTCAAGGATGCTCGAATTAGGGCCTAGGCCTGGTATGGTGGGATGTAGTTTACAACCAGTGTATCAATAGAACGATTAGCATCTACACCTTGCCACACATACCGTGGGAAACTGGTTTGCCACGCATGTCAGTGAATGATAACTCCATCAGTATAATCATAAAACAGTGAATGATAACTCCATCAGTATAATCATAAAACAATGAATGATAACCATCAGTCATGGCTCTTAACCATCAGTCATGGCTCTTGACCATCAGTCATGCCAAATGGTTTTTTTACCATCAGTCATGGCTCTTGACCATCAATCATGACATTTAACCATCAATCATGGCTCTTGACCATCAATCATGACATTTAACCATCAATCATGGCTCTTGACCATCAATCATGGCACGTACCATCAGTTATCTCTTTAGATCATGTCATGGCTTTTGACCATCAGTCATGGCTCTTAACCATCAGTCATGGCTCTTGACCATCAGTCGTAGCTTTTAACCATCAGTCATGGCTCTTAACCATCAGTCATGGCTCTTAACCATCAGTCATGTCTCTTGACCATAAGTCATCTCTTTTGACCATCAGTCATATCTCTTAATCATCAGTCATGGCTCTTAACCATCAGTCATGGCTCTTGACCATCAGTCATGCCAAATGACTGTCAGTGATTCCTCCAGTCATGGCCATCCAACGCACTGCAGCCAACAGGTTGAAAATTGTTGCTTGACCCCAGTCTCCTGAAGAAATTAGTGTTAACACATCATCTCTTTCTTACTGCTTGTAACCCCCACATAACCAGGTCACTTGTCCGCTGATGGCTGCTATGTTCTGTTTATTTTCAGATACTCAACACTGTAAGCTGCAGCAAACTCTGGACAAGGAGGGTCGGAAATAACCCCAGACACAAGAATGACAATGATTCATCAAATTCTGAAACTTCACAACTTGATAATGCATCAGACACAAGCAGCTTGCATGCAACAGACACAAGCAGCTTGTCTCAGGAGCAGTCTCCCTGGACCCAACCCATACCTGAAAGTATGCGAGGTGACCATCTGCCATACCCTGTTAGAAATACAGAAAGGGAGTATTTTGAATCCGTCATGAACCCGAAAGCTTATTTGGATAGCCGGATATACTCCAGAGAGCGTGGTATCCCCAGAAATATCTCCTTCATGTTACAGTGGAATATCAACATAAATGATCATCAAGAGATTGGGGCAATCATAGCACGCAACGAATTTTTGCAGCACAAGTTTGATCAAAGGTTAGTGAGTTGTGGATGAGGTTTTTGTGAGTCACAACATTGAGCCGTGATTCTTTTGGGTTTGTTAATCGCTATATTTATCTGTGCTTCTTTGGTTTTGTTAATCACAACATCGATCAGTGGTTTTGTGAAGCACAGGATTGATCAATGATTGATTAGTTCTTTTAGCTTAGGGTTTGTGAAGTACAAGATCGATCAGTGATTAATTAGTTCTTTCAGTTTAGGTTTTATGAAGAAAATCAAGTGGGACAATTTCTGCAGAAAATTGTCTTGTTAATTTGGTTTTGCTGATCAGAACATCGATCAGTGGTTAATTAGTTTTGGGGGGATTGACCAGATAACTGACAAAATGATGAGCGCGGGCCGCATACTCATTCTGTACAATGCTTGTGCCAGTCTCCGTGGTGAAGGTCTTATGGACGCGGTTCGTAATCCCGTATACCCACGTTCGAAACAGAGCTGCGTGCGATTTGGCAGCAGACCGCGTTGCGCTGGTTTTTTAAGCTGGGTGCCGGTCGTTCAAAAAGCAATGGCAAACTATTAAACGTAAACTTACCAAGACATCAACAACAGCAAAAAATGCTGGTGTTGACTGCAAACGTCCTGTAAAGGATATGCAACTAACTTTAACACTACTTGCAAGCCAGAGCGAAAACTCTGGGGAAAAAATACCTAAGTTAATCATGGGTGAGTGGCATGCAATGCACAAAAATCAAAGACAACCAACATATTTATTTACTAAAAAAATTATCAAAGAAGGCGATGTTAGCAAGTTGAGTTGAGTCAAGAACCGACATCACCGCACTCAGGACATTCGCATACATGCTCCGTCCCCTCGTAACAACGTTAGCAAAAAGATAGTTACGTCAGACTTAGTGTGCACATATCCGAATCTCACAAACTAAGCAGCAAAAAAAAAGTTAGTGAGATTTGTGAAACTGATATTTGGCTTTCAAAATATCACCAATGTTTGATTTGGAATTGCTGCATCCAGTCAAGAGAATTGCTTTCAAATGTTCATCAGTCAATCTCGTTCGATGTGTTGACTTCACATACTTCATTTTTTAAAATGTTTGCTCACAGACATAAGTTGTTCCAAACACTGATGCCATACCAGCGGCAAATTTCTTCAGTTTTGGGAACTCGGCATCAGCTAAGCAGCGGTAAAATTCAGCAAGTTTTCCTTCTCTGTGCTTCTCTTTCAACAAGTCATTTGCTTGCAAATCAATGAGCTCCAACTATAGTTCAACTGGCACTTCATCAAGGTTACAATCAAACGGATTCTGGAACAGAAGAATGTCACTCTCAATTCGGTCAAGATCTGAAAATCTCTTTAAAAAAAAAAAATGCTTCTTCAAGTCATGAATAATTTGTTTTGGAAAATCGAGGTTGACATTTTCGGCAATTGTAACGCAACATCTTTGAAACAGTGAAAATGAGAAAAGTTTTCTCCTTCCAGTTGTACTTCAAACAATGACAGCTTTCTTCGAAATCCTTTGATGATTCTGTAGAGATCACAGACAAGGTTATTCTTTCCCTGAAGTTTCAAATTCAGTTCATTCATTGGGATGTGATGTCTACCAAAAATGACATCTTTGACAGCCAGGTAGTATCTGACAGCTGTGAATCAGCTCTATCTTTAAGGAGGAAAACATATATTTTGTTTCGGAGCTTGTAAAAACGAAAAAGGACTTTAGCGCAGCCAAACCACCTCATTGATGTGTGATAAGGCAAGTCACAGAATTCAGAATAAAATTCTTCAAGAAAAGCCTGGAAGTTATGGTGATTAAATGCATGTCCCTGAATGAAGTTCACGGCAGAAATGACTGGTTTCAGTGCACAAGAAATATCTAAGTCTTTCCCACAGAGTGCTTGCTGATGTATGATGCAGTGTATGAACAGAGCACCCGGAATTTGCATATCTTCCATCTGAGTCTTGATCTGCCCCATCAGACCTTTCCTCACCCCAGCCATGTTTTTTTCCTCCATCAACTGCAACACCTCGAAGCTGATTCCACTGAAGGTTATAGTCTTGCAAATCTTTTTGCATTTCCATGAAAATTTCTTTTCCACTTGTTGTTCCATGCATGCAGCAAACGGATGCCAACTCTTCTGTTATCTGAAAGTCCCAATTGACACCACGAATGAACACGAGAAGTTGTGACGTACTCAAGAGATTAGTAGACTCATCCAGCGCCAGAGAATACCACAAGTTCCTAGTTTTCTCGCATATCTGTAGCACTATGTTCTCTCCAAGTTCTTCTGTTCTTTGCACAACTGAACTTGCCGAAAGGCTGATAGTTCCAAACAAATCGGCTTTCTCAGGATACAAGTTACTTGCTGCTTCCATCATAAACTCTTTGATAAAGTTGCCATCAATAAACGGTTTTTCTCGTTCTGCCATCAAATGCACTATTTTGTAACTTGTAAGAGTGACAGATTCATTTTCCGCAAACTTTCTCGTGAAGAGATTTCTTTGTGTTTCAAAACGATGTTTCATGGACTCATATTTCTCAGAGCGTAACTTTCCAGAAACCTTTGAATATGTTGATGGATGTTTTGCTTCGTAGTGACGCTGAAGATTGTACTCTTTCAAAACGGCAACACTTTCGCTGCATATTATGCAACTGGTTTTCTGGTCCTTTGTTTCCACAAAGAAGTACTTTACTCCCCATTCTTCATTGAAAACCCGACATTCAGCATCCACTTTCTTTTCTTAGTAGCCATAATGAAAGGTGAAGTACACGGGATCTGAAAATGAAAAAAGACATTGAATTAGACACATAATGAAAATTTTATTGAAACACAGGAAAAGCAGAGGACTAGGGGTCACTGGTGAAGCTACGGCTCACCAATGGTACATATAAAGTTTATAGGTATCTTTGATAATAGAATATATCTCATAATAAGGTTTGCAAAATATATAAATAGGGCTGGCTTAAATAAACAGCCTAGAGCAGAGTTTTTCAACAGGGATTCTGTGAGTGGCAGCCAGGGATTCCGCTGAAACAGACAGAAATCGCCTAAATGCAACATTTCTGCTCATCTGGTTTATTACATAAAGTAGGACAGACAGTTGGATCATCGCATAGAGTTCCATGAGCAACGTACGCATTTGTGTAAGGATCTGCTCCAGCAGAAATGTTGAAAAACACTCTAGAGACCAGCTCGATTAACACCTTGACCGGGGAATTCTTCTGAGCTGGGGATAATATTTTCGTAATAACACGAGGCTTCTGTGGCATTTTTATACTATGTTTGCTACTTTATTGCCTCTATTCACACTTGTAGTTCACTTACCTATCACTGTCTAACAAAGAAATCCTTGTACATACGTATAAAATGGATGACTGGCAAAAACAAGTAAATATTTCTGGAGCATTGGACCTGTGTTGACAGCCGGACGCATCTGGGAGAGGGAAAGGTGTGCGTGCGTGCACGCGCGCACACACGCGCATATGTGTGTGTGTGGTTTGTTTTTGTTTTGTCATGGTAACGTCAGAGCGTATGTGGCGCTACTACGAGCCGGGGAAGGACTGGGGATGGCGCGAAATAAGCAAGCATTACAATAAACAAGACAATCTAGATACCATAATTTATAATTGAAAATAGTAAATTTAAGACACGTAACAGCCAGATCTCCGCACGTGTGAAGATCTCCTATTATTATAAACATAATATGTACATTTAAATTGCATCACAACGCCTTATGTTCCATGCATTATATCAAGCAAGTTAGAATACCGTCGGCGGGTCGCATGAAATGACATCGCGGGCCAGATCCGGCCCTTGGGCCGTAGTTTGGTCACCCCTGCACTAGACAAATGAGTTCTTGATTCTTTTAGTTTATGTTTTTGTGAAGCACAGGATTGATCAGTGATTGATTGGTTCTTTTAGTTTAGGTTTTTGTGAGGTAGAAAATTGATCAGTGATTGATTAGTTCTTTCAGTTTAGATTTTGTGAAGAAAATCAAGTGGCACAATTTCTGCAGGAATTTTTCATCTGAAAAATCTATTTCAATGTTGGGTGATTTAATTGGATTATAAATTGAAATGCAAGATACAGAAATAGCCCAGATGTCCCAAACATAAACCAAACGTGGCAGAGGATTGGGGCAAGGGTAAGCCATTCTTACATGATATATAGAGCATGACTCTTGACACTTCTGGTCCAATATGGCGGATAGACTGTTGAGCTGTTAGGGCTTCTGGAGTGGTTTTGCTTCTGGCTACTGTTTGTTTACGCATTTTCCTTATTTTGGACTGGTAGTACATGGTTCCGTCATCCAGCTGTTGAGTTAAGTGCATGAAGCAACACTATGAGCTGTGGATTTTGTGTGGAATACTTGTACACCTGTCCATGGTTGTTTGTATTGTGATTTTATGTTCAGAAAAATGGCAGATGGCCGATTGCTGAACAGGTTGGTTTTGCCATATGCAATAATGGGTGTGCAACTGCTGGTTTTCTAGTGACTGCCACTTCCATTGACAATGAACTATGGCGGACTGTTGTGTTGGCATTCCAGCAGCGGCCTTATACGTGTATGCCTGTGTGTGCTGTTGCACTGCTATTGCACTACTGTCTGTTCCACTTTTCATGTGGGGCAGTGAGGAGCATTTTGTGTGATATTCACTGGCATAGGAACAGAGTATTATGGGGTGACACCTTGCCATGAAGTTGAAACTGCGACTAATGATATAGAACACACAGACCAGAAAGACGAGTCTGCCAGACTGGTTCAAGGTATTGTTTCAGAGCTGAGTGTGGACGCTGTTTTGGTCTTTGAATACTGCATTATAATGAAGGCCATTCAGGTGACACTCAACAAATCCAGGAAGATCACTCAAGGTTCTGACGGTATGTGTTGTGATATTAATAATTTATCGGACAACACCCGATATGTGGTTACACAGCTACCTAATGCCACTGCTGTAACCAGAGATCACTCCAAGATGGACAGCCACTGAATGACCACATTGAAATATACAACTGGGAAGCCCGTTGAGAGAAGGATCTCATGTAGGACATCATGTGGCTTTGATGTTGGACTGTGATGGTAGAAGTATTTGATAGCAAAGAGAATTATAGAGCTGGTGGTGAGGTGGTCAAGAGAGGGGAGGGATAGGATGGACATAGAACTTTGTTAAGGTCGGTCAGTGTTGCCCCACACTGCCTCAATTAATCTGAAAAACTTTTGCTTTGGTCATGTTGAAACAGGAATAGCTTTAACAGACTTATGTGCTTCTATCCATCCATCCATCCATTCATCCATCATGTGCCATGCCGATAAGCGTGGGTGGTCATGTTTTGCCATCTCACTCGATCACCAGAGTCGTGGATCAGCTCTGTGTTTATGTCTCGACCATGCCATGCAGCCAAGCCATCCAGGTATTTATTTCTTGGTCTTCCCCTTGGTCTCTTCCCTTCGATCTTGCCAGTTGTTACCAAGTTCTCCAATTCATTTCTTCTCATAACATGCCCAAACAATTTTGACTGTCTACGTCTAATTTCTCTAATCAGTTTACGATCTTCATTTGTTTCTTGAAAGACTTGTTTCATTGGTTTTTCTGCCTGTCCATGGTATTCTTTGCATTTTCCTCAGAAACCACATTTCTACAGCCATCAGATGTTTTTCAGCGTGACTGCTCATTGTCCACACTTCACTTCACATTTATACAAAAGTACAGATTCTATGTAGCACTTCATCACTCTTTTTCTCATTTCAGTTGATATGTTTTTATTGTTCAGTATATTTTTCATCTTGCAAAAGGCTACCTTCGCAATTGCAATTCTTGTTCTAATCTCTTCAAGGCACCTCCCATCAGATGTTATGACTGTTCCGAGATAACTGTACCGGTTAACTTGCTTAAGAATATGCCCATTTACTTGTATATCACATTGTGGTATTTCCTTCTTCCCAGTGACGACCATAATCTGTGTCTTCTTACAATTCAATTCTAACCCTAGTTGTTCACTGTGTGCAACAACTGCATCTATTAAATGTTGCAGGTCTTGTTCGCTGTCTGCAATCAAGACTGTATCATCTGCATATCTAATGTTATTGATGTATCGTCCCCTAATGTTGATTCCTTCCATATCTTCTATATTTCTGAAACTATTTTCACTGTACAGGGAAAAAAAGGTGTGGAGACATTACACATCCCTGTCTCACACCTCTCTTAATAGGCTGATACTGACCTAATTCATTATCCATATAATTTAAAATTCAGTTTTTGAAAAATGAGATCATATAATGTATATCAATTCACTGAAAGTGTTATTAAAAATCGTTCCATGTGTCACGATTGTCACGCAAGCCGTGCTGATGCACGTTGGTCATCTTGTCTGTTCACAGCCTTCTGTTTTATATACTGCCAATAATTTCTGATACAGATTTTCCTTTGTACCATGATGCCAAACAGCTCAGCTGTGGAACAATCTTCCACAAGAAATCAAAGACATCACCAATCCCTATTCATATAATCGCAAATTACTCGAACACTATCTCAGTACGGATTATCTTCCCCCTTAATAATAGAGATAATAATAATAATAGCAAAACCCTAGTATAACAGCCAGTCCCCTTTTGGTAGGCCAGTATATTCCACATGGCTAATAACAAGTGTCAGATCATTATCTAATTTTACTGTGTCGTGTAGTTGTAGTTTTGATGTTCGCATTTTGCCCATGCCTTTATAATGCATATCTTTTATATTGTTGCTGTTCTCTGTTAGCCTTGAATGATGTGTGAATGAAATAATGTATGAAAGAGAGTGATAGAAGGGCAGAATGTTAGACGGGCCTGCGTGCCCAATTCTTAACCCTTTGAAAATAAAGTTTGTTCGTTCGTTCTCTTGGGTTTCCCTTGCCTCGTATTTCCTCAAATTTTCCCATTGTCTTGTCATGCTCTAGTGTTCTCTTTCTCATGACATGCCCACAGAATGCCTGCCCTCTTCGACAATAATTGACAAACAACAGCCTTTGTGCAGAAGTCTTTACTATGGAAGAATATTGATGCAATAATTGACAAACAACATTTCATCATATGTGTAGAAGTCTTTACTATGGAAGAATGTTGGTGCAATAATTGACAAACAACATTTAATCATATGTGCCAAAGTCTTTACCATGGAAGAATGTTGGTGTAGTAATTGACCAACAACAGCCTTTGTGCAAATGTCTTCTCTATGGAAGAATGTTGGTGCAATAATTGACAAACATTTCATCATATGTGCAGAAGTCTTTACTATGGAAGAATGTTCGTGCAATAATTGACAAACAACTTTTCATCATATGTGCAGAAGTCTTCTCTATGGAAGAATGTTGGTGTAGTAATTGACCAACAACAGCCTTTGTGCAGAAGTCTTCTCTATGGAAGAATGTTGGTGCAATAATTAACAAACATCATCATCATCATCATCATCATCATCTTCCACTTCTGCCGTCAAGCGTCGTGGGGAGGAATAATTTGCATTCCAGCGCCCGGTGGACGGCACTGGATAGTGTCATTCCGTGTGATTGTACAATGTCTCTGATGTTGTCAATCCATTTTCTTCTTGTACGTCCTCGTGGTCTCGTTGCAGATGATCTTTGATGTAAGGCCAGTGATGGTAGTTGTTGGTGTTGCATTCTAACGACATGGCCAAACCACTTGATCTTCTGTCTTTCAATAAATGTGGCACAAGGTGTTGATCCCACAGTCTGTCTGATAGTAGCATTTCTTACTCGGTCTCGGATTGTTAAGTTGGCAGCTCTCCTCAGGCATCTCATTTCGCAGGTGTTGATTTTGCGAAGGTGTAATTTGGATAAAGTCCAGGTTTGAGATTGATAGCATATTAACAAACATCATTTCATCATATATGCCAAAGTCTTTACTATGGAAGAATGTTGGTGCAATAATTGATAAACAACATTTCATCATATGTGCAGAAGTCTTCTCTATGGAAGAATGTTGGTGCAATAATTGACAAACAACATTTAATCATATGTGCCAAAGTCTTTACCATGGAAGAATGTTGGTGCAATTATTGACAAACAACATTTCATCATGTGTGCAGAAGTCTTCTCTGTGGAAGAATGTTGATGCAATAATTGACAAACAACATTTAATCATATGTGTCAAATTCTTTATGATGGAAGAATGTTGCTGATGCTTTTCTATAGTTGCATCTTCTTTAAGGTAATAATGAATGCACCTCTTGGTGGTAGTTTGCCTATGGACAAGGGGGAGGTGGTCATGCTCTTGTGGGACCAGGTGGAAAAGGCGGAGGAACAGATTGAGAACCCATATGTGGAAAGAATGAGATTGCGGGAGATCGGCAGGGATTCTGGAAGAATCTTAAAACTGAGAGGAAAGACCAGGAGAACTTTTAATCAGATAGCGGTGTGAACGATTAGTAGTATGACTCTTCGCTGGCTGTTAAACGAGGGGACGGAGCACGTATGGGAATGTCCTGAGTGCAGTGATGTCGGTTCTTAACTCAACTCAACTCAACTAAGGTGACAATGGTGATGAGAAAGCACGAATAATAATAATATTAATAATAATAATAAAAAGAAATATTTATGAGTAACATATTATCTTTATTTATTTATTATCAGTCTGTTGTATTTATCCTTCGTCTATGATCACCTTGAGCTGTGCATATACATTGGTGTAAATTGTCAGTATGATTGTGTTTGAAGTCTTGACCTGTGCCTCCAGATTTGTCTGGCGATGTTGAATTCCATGTGTGTTTATGCTTAATAGGAGCTACAGTGATATGGCAGTGTCTCCCAGGACAGTGGTCAATAGGGGCAAGATTATTATATCCGCCCAGGGCAACACTGGAGTCCACTCAGGTTTATAAAGATGGGTAGCAGATGATTTTCTGGGAATTGTCTAGGGGAAAGAGTCATGAGGAAGAGAACTGGCCACTTCACATTACATGACCTAGAATATATACAGATTTAACTCTGTACATTATGTGAAGGCTTAACTCTTCACACCCCCACTGGTAGTATCTGCTGTGAGGCATCCTGTTTTTTTTTGTTTGGTAAGACTAGGCGAAGGATTTACGGACCAGTTTGAAATCCTGCATACCGCTTTCGAAACACAGCTGTGGGCAATTTGGCCGCAGACTGCCTTGCCTTAGTTTTTTATGAAATGGCATGGATGCTGGTCGTTCAGAATGCAATGGCAAACTACTGAACGTAAAACTTGCCCAGGAATCACAAACAGCCAAAATGCTGAGGTTGACTGCTACGTCCTTTGAAGGACATGCAACTAAAAAATTTTTTTTTTTTTAAATATGTATAATTCAGTTATCAGTTATATATGTATAATTCAGTGTTATAAACCATCATAACAGGTATTTGGAGGCACGGATGAAAGCAGTGGGCCCTGAGTTAGCTGCGGCACACTTCATTATAGCCCGAGGGGGAGTCGTCAAGTTTGTGGGACGAGACCAGTGGTTTGCCAAGGATGCTAACAATAAGTATTCTATCCCTAGAGTAGCGGTGCCCAATCTCTTTGTTGAAGCTATCGACGCCAGTAAAATGAACCTGACTTATGTTGGCTTTGATAATCTTGGTGAGTAATTTTTTATATTGAAAAAAATATTGTTGAGAAATATTTGGAGTACTAGTAATGGTGGATGTTTATTTGTAGTATGTGTAATTTTGGATGTATATTTGGAGTACCAGTAATGTTGGGTGTATATTTGGAGTACTGGTAATGGATGTATATTTGAAGTACCAGTAATGTTGGGTGTATATTTGGAGTACCAGTAATGTTAGATGTATATTTGGAGTACTAGTAATGTTGGATGTATATTTGGAGTACCAGTAATGGATGTATATTTGAAGTACCAGTAATGTTGGATGCATATTTGAAGTACCAGTAATGCTGGGTGTATATTTTAAGTACCAGTAATGTTGGATGTATATTTGAAGTACCAGTAATGTTGGATGTATATTTGAAGTACCAGTAATGTTGGGTGTATATTTGAAGTACCAGTAATGTTGGATGTATATTTGAAGTACCGGTAATGTTGGATGTATATTTGAAGTACCAGTAATTTTGGATGTATATTTGAAGTACCGGTAATGTTGGATGTATATTTGGAGTACCAGTAATTTTGGGTGTATATTTTTTTAATGTTTCATGTCCTTTGCAGGATGTTGCAATCAACCCCAAACCCAGGTTGATTTACTAGGCAATTTTACGTGCAGTAGTTTGCCATTACTTTCTGAACGAAAAGTCAAAATTTTCAATATATGAATTATTAAATTGTATTAAAGTTGGGTATCACAGAAAATCATTAACTTAATCACGGCAACAAATAAAAACATGAATGTAGTATTCTTCATGAGGGGAAAACTGACACATCCATCTTGAATGAAAATCTGGAGTCACAATTATTATTCATACTGACAATAGACTGCATTATGAAAACTACAATAGCTACGACCAAAAAATAGAATTCATTGGGCTCTGACAAAGGGTTATGAAGACTACAATAGCTACCACCAGAAATAGAATTCATTGTACTCTGACAAAGTGACTTGATGATATGGATCACACCGATGTCATTGCTCGCCTCTCTCTCTCTCTCTCTCTCTCTCTCTCTCTCTCTCTCTCTCTCTCTCTCTCTCTCTCTCTCTCTCTCTCTCTCTCTCTCTCTCTCTCTCTCTCTCTCTCTCTCTCTCTATGCGCGTGTGCGCGAGAGAGAGAGAGGCTTTCTTTGTGGGCCATGTGGGCCCATATTCGAGTGCACAGACATGATGTCCAAGAAACAGAAACATCATATAGACAGACAAGGTACAGTTATGTCACACAGACAGGACAGAGACAGTTATGTCACAGGACAGAGACAGCTAGGTCACACAGACAGGACAGAGACAGCTATGTCACACAGACAGGACAGAGACAGCTACGTCACACAGACAGGACAGAGATAGCTATGTCACACAGACAGGACAGAGACAGTTATGTCACACAGACAGGACAGAGACAGTTATGTCACACAGACAGGACAGAGACAGTTATGTCACACAGGACCAATTGTCACATGTTTGAGTCCCCATCAATGTGAATGTTTTACAACCCACCCGGGTTCCCAGCAGTAACTGTCTTTTGAAGTTCAAGCTACTAGTGTTATATTCACATCACACACACCCCCCCCCCCCCCCCCCCCCCCCCCCCAGTACCGAGCAGTCTGTACAAATGTGGGGTTAGCACCATGTACCCAATCAGCCTTAAAGCAACAAGAAAGGTCTCACACAGTCAGCGTGTGACGTCAGATGGTGCATGGTGGTGAAAATGACCATGTGTTTACCTGCATTCATGGTGGACGAACATGTATAGGGCGAATTGATCTGATGTCACATTCGCTGCCACCATGGGTTGTAGTTAATATGCCTTTTTGTATATATGTTAAGTATATGTGATATATGCTGGCTTCGTGACGAATGGGTTACAGACGCAGTTCGTGATCCCGCATACCCGGGGTCAAAACGCTGCTGTGCATGATTTTGCAGCAGACCGCGTTGCATTAGTTATTTATGAAATGATATGAGTACCAATCGTTCAGAAAGCAATAGCAAACTACTGAACGTAAACTTGCCAAGAGATCACAACAGCAAAAAAATACTAGTGTTGACTGCAGCATCCTGTAAAGGATATACAACTAACTTTTTAACTGTTATATGTGATATATAATTATATGTGGAGTCAAAATCATTTTCCAATCCATGTTACAGAAAAACTGAGCCACTTGAAATTCCTCAAGTTTAACAACTGTCCATATTTTGATGACTGGTGTCTAAGCCGTCTACATCGTCTGCGTGACACCTTGGAGTTCCTAGACATCAGTAACTGCCCTGGCGTAACAGACAACGGTCTGTCTGCCCTCTATTGTCTGCAGTGAGTAGACATTTATAGAACAATTTTATTGTCAGAGTCTGAAGATCTGGCATACCTGTTGATGTAGTTGTTTCTTGCATGTTGTTTTACTCTTTTCCCCCTGGTATTTTCAGATGTAGAACTCTTGTCTTATTTTGTGACCATGTGAAGACAACCGTCTATAAAAATGTCTTCATTTGATCTTTTTTCTGTCTAGCATGCTCTCTACATCCTGAGGTAACGCTGCTTCTCAAAAACTTCCAATTCTTTTCTCGTGTTAAAAATGAGAATCCCTGTCTCGGATCTGTATCACACAAAGTCAAATTATTTGTTTTCACGGCACTATATTGTGATGAGTTCACCATGGCCAAATGGATAATAGCACTCGCTCTAAACTGCTGGGTTGCTGATGCTGAGGTAGTGGGTTCAATCCCTTTAACGGTCATTTAGACTAAAATTTTGACTTCTTGTCCTTGACTTGGGGATGTAAATTACAAGTACTCAGCTGTTGTTGGTTGGGATCTCCCTGATGGCAAGGGACACTGGTAATAGGATATAAGCAACCCGGGAAGGTTAACCCGGTCAACAAATGCCCACAGAAGTCGGATGTGTCGGCCTAACGGCGCAAGAACGCAGCTTTGCTGTAAACAGGCACAACAACAATCACGTCCGAAAAAAAAAAAAACTCCGGATGAACGCAGAAGAAGATGGATATAAGCAGGTCAAATATCTTGCTTGTGATCGAGAAGTTTTCCGGAAGGTTGTTATGGGAGCGAGGTTCTGTAAAGGACGTGCTGCTGAATGAATGAATCCACACGCAAAAACCAGTCCAGTGTACTAGTAGTAGTAAACATGTACGGACTATGCTTGAGTTTAAAGCGTAACAAAACAAATACAAACAATATTGTCGTGTGATTACTTGTTGTTAGAAATATAATAAATAAATAAATAAATGGTTGCATATCCTTTTACAGGACATCGCTGTCAACATCAGCATCTTTCAGCTGATTGTTGATTTCTTGGCAAGATTACGCTCAGTAGTTTGCTATTGCTTTCTGAGTGGCCGGCTCACATACCCCATAAGTTACAGACGGGATTCGAACCACTGCTGATTCTCACCGTCGTCACATTACTTAGAGAGTATACGAGATTATGGACCGGCATTAGAAATATCCCTGATGTAAATTTTGGGCTACTGTAATTCTAGATGCTTTTTCAATTTTACAAGTGTCCTCTGTAATATTCTGGCTCAGATAGTTGAGTTGAGTAAGAACCGACTCATTGCACTCGGGGCATTCCCATAAGCGCTCAGTTATCATCTTCAACAGCCAGCGGAGAGTTCCAATATTAATGGTCATCTCATCTCATCTTGTTCCTCTTGTACACTTGCGGTGTCGAGGTGAAGTATAAACAGCGAGATAGTTGATACTAATGGTGCCCATTACAATCTTGTCTGATTATATGTCTGTCTTGCTTTTACATTGGCACCTTGCCATCTTGACAGACGATAGTTTGTGCTTTAAAAAGGCATAATAACTTTTACTATGGCGGTAGCGAATTTGACTGATAAGGTCAATTTGCGCTGTAAATGTCCGTTCACAATGGGTGCATGTGAACACGTGGTCATTTCCACCATCATGCACCATCTTACGTCTCACACGCTCAGTGTGTGACTTATCTGCAATAATTTTCTCCTGTCTTTATTCCATTTCTGATGTTTGCCCTCCATGCAACACGTTCAGCAGCGACTTGCTCCCAATGTGCATTATCAATGCCTGTATTGCTTTAACTCCAAGTGACAACTGTCTACCAGATCCTCTGACCATCCTCTGCCGTCGCATTCTCTCTAGACCATGATATCCATCTATTCTGCATCCTATTCTTCTGCATCATTCACACGTTCCCAGAGGACCTTCACCTCATCTGCCTTATGCATCAAATCACCCCGCAATGATGCAGCATCAGCCAATCTGGGCATCAGGGGCAACTCCACAGCACATCTTGATGGAATGGGTCTCAGAGACCTTCACGTGTAGCAGTGAAGCATCAGGTGCAACTCCACAGCACATCTTGATGGAATGGGTCTCAGAGACCCTCACATGTAGCAGTGAAGCATCAGGGGCAACTCCACAGCACATCTTGATGGAATGGGTCTCAGAGACCCTCACGTGTAGCAGTGAAGCATCAGGGGCAACTCCACAGCACATCTTGATGGAATGGGTCTCAGAGACCCTCACGTGTAGCAGTGGAGCATCAGGGGCAACTCCACAGCACATCTTGATGGAATGGGTCTCAGAGACCCTCACGTGTAGCAGTGGATCATCAGGGGCAACTCCACAGCACATCTTGATGGAATGGGTCTCAGAGACCCTCACGTGTAGCAGTGGATCATCAGGGGCAACTCCACAGCACATCTTGATGGAATGGGTCTCGGAGACCCTCACGTGTAGCAGTGGATCATCAGGGGCAACTCCACAGCACATCTTGATGGAATGGGTCTCGGAGACCCTCACGTGTAGCAGTGAAGCATCAGGGGCAACTCCACAGCACATCTTGATGGAATGGGTCTCAGAGACCCTCACGTGTAGCAGTGGAGCATCAGGGCACATCTACAGGACCAACACAGACCTAATCACAACCAGCCCACGTGTTTATTTGACCTGCTTATATCCTAATATCATCATCAAGTGCCTTGCTGGCTGGCGTGGGCGATCATGCTTCGCCGCAAATTGCTATCTCCAACATCATGGATCAATTCATGTGTTGTATTCCTTCCGCGCCATGACACAAAACTGTCAAGAATTTTCTCTCATTGTTTTCCTCTATCTCTCTTTCCAAAAATCTTTCCAGTTGTCGCAGCATGTTCCAGTGTTTGCCTTCTCATAATGTAGCCAA
Organism: Cepaea hortensis; assembly: GCA_963921405.1. Classification (NCBI taxonomy): domain Eukaryota; kingdom Metazoa; phylum Mollusca; class Gastropoda; order Stylommatophora; family Helicidae; genus Cepaea; species Cepaea hortensis. Next base: position 8,112,753 of record OY992894.1, on the reverse strand, counting down.
AAAATGATGACTGCCTCTTTCTGATGTTTGTGATAAGTTGTCTGTGCGATTTAGCCTCCTTCCGAATATCCAGATTGCTCATTTTGGCTATCCAATGAATTTTCATCATTTCTGGTTCGCACTTTTGTAAAAAAAAATCTTCTTCTTCTTCAGCGTTCCGAGCCATTGAGGTTCTTTGCTGCAAATACAATCCGTCTCCATTCGTCTCTCTGGTGGACCTTCTCTTGCCAGTCGTTAATTCCAAGTGCTTGTAGGTCTGTACATGTATTATCTCTCCACCGCCTTCTTGGTCTACCTCGGGGTCTACGGTCATTTATTTCCTGAGTGTAAGCGAGTTTTGTTTCCCTATTATCTTCCATTCTTTCTATATGCCCCAGCCATTGTAGTCTATTAGCCTTCATGATACCAGTGATTAGCGGGGACTTAAACAGATCATAAATGTCTTTGTTACTTCTTCTTTTCCACTCTCCACTTTGTGTATCCCTAATGGGTCCAAAGATGCGTCTTAAAATTTTGTTCTCAAAGGTTTGTAACAAGGCTTCGTCTCCTTTCGTTGTAAAAAAAAAAAAAAAAAAAAAAAAAAATGTATTTGTAAAATATATGTTACTTAACGACTTCTCCTCGTTTTTATCATAATTATGCATTTGTTTGTATTTTTGGCTATAAGTTGTAACCAATATTTATCTCAACAATACGACAGAAAGGTTGAGCAGAGTATGTCTTGATTGAGATGATTAAATATGTTGTCTGCAAGAAAACTAACACTGCGGTATTGTCCCCAGAAAACTGAAAGTCCTGCGTCTCTCCCAACTCACAAACGTGAAGCACCTTGGGCTGCTCACGCTTCTACTTGAGGAACACATCCCGGAGCTTGCCGTTCTTGGGGTTACAGACGAGGAGCTGCAGCCTCCCTCCTGGCAACACAGGGGTGAGAGGCGACTAGTCAGAGCTCTGTTAGGGTACATGGATGACGGTGACGACGGAGTTGACCAGAAACTTCAGGAGTTAAATGCTGCTGTCGGAGAGGATAGTGAATTTAAGAGGTTGGCTCGACCTGTTGATTGATGAGGTTAATGTTTGCTAACTGAAGGGTTAATGTTTGCTGTCTGATGGGGTTAATGTTTGCTGTCTGTCATTCTTTCATTGATTCTCTTTCCTCATCTCTTCCAGAACTTACAGGTAGCTTGGGTTACGGATGAATTAAGCTGATGCAGTAACCATGTATACCTCCATCTAGTAGCCGTGCTGGCATAGTGACTAGATGTTCCGTGGTCATGGGTTCAAACTCACATTGGGCTGGATTTTAAAAATGGAACTCGACTCCCAGATTGACCTAGCCTAAAATGGTTGCTATTAAATGTTTTGGGTAGTGAGGGCAGCCTTCGAGGTGCTGATTGTTCTATACAATATTTGTCCAGCACCATATACCCAATATGCTGTAAGATGTGAATAATTCAGTGGCTTCTTCTACATCTTCAACCGGCCACAGATCAAACATATCTTCAGTATACATTTACATCTTTAACCAGTCACAGAACAAACATGTCTCCAGTATACATTTACATCTTCAACCAATCACAGAACATACATGTCTCCAGTATATATTTACATCTTCAACCAATCACAGAACAAACATATCTCCAGTATATATTTACATCTTTAACCAATCACAGAACAAACATGTCTCCAGTATATATTTACATCTTCAACCAGTCACAGAACAAACGTGTCTCCAGTATATATTTACATCTTCAACCAATCACAGAACAAACATGTCTCCAGTATATATTTACATCTTCAACCAATCACAGAACAAACATGTCTCCAGTATATATTTACATCTTCAACCAATCACAGAACAAACATATCTCCAGTATATATTTACATCTTTAACCAATCACAGAACAAACATGTCTCCAGTATATATTTACATCTTCAACCAGTCACAGAACAAACATGTCTCCAGTATATATTTACATCTTCAACCAATCACAGAACAAACATGTCTCCAGTATATATTTACATCTTCAACCAATCACAGAACAAACATATCTCCAGTATATATTTACATCTTTAACCAATCACAGAACAAACATGTCTCCAGTATATATTTACATCTTCAACCAGTCACAGAACAAACATGTCTCCAGTATATATTTACATCTTCAACCAGTCACAGAACAAACATGTCTCCAGTATATATTTACATCTTCAACCAATCACAGAACAAACATGTCTCCAGTATATATTTACATCTTCAACCAGTCACAGAACAAACATGTCTCCAGTATATATTTACATCTTCAACCAGTCACAGAACAAACATGTCTCCAGTATATATTTACATCTTCAACCAGTCACAGAACAAACATGTCTCCAGTATATATTTACATCTTCAACCAGTCACAGAACAAACATGTCTCCAGTATATATTTACATCTTCAACCAATCACAGAACAAACATGTCTCCAGTATATATTTACATCTTCAACCAGTCACAGAACAAACATGTCTCCAGTATATATTTACATCTTCAACCAGTCACAGAACAAACATGTCTCCAGTATATATTTACATCTTCAACCAATCACAGAACAAACATGTCTCCAGTATATATTTAAATATAAATGGTCCCTTTCTGTTTATATTAGTCGTGCAGTGCATGACTCAAAAGTCTGGTACATTACAGTTTGTCCTCCTTCAGGCACAGAAGAGTTCCGTATTCTTATATTTTCTTTTGTGCTTCTTTCAACTCTCAATTGACTTTTGTGTTTACTTGCAAAGGTTAATCTATTCTTGCTGGGGTTTGACTGCCTTTTCACCATGCATGTTTGAGTACAGTTGACTTCAAATTATTTTAAATTACAATTTCCAACTGCTGTGTGTTGATTGGTCTGTAACAATATGGGATAAGCACCATAAATCCAATGGGGCCTCAGAGCATGGAAAGGGGTCCTTTACTTTATACCTACAGTGCTATCATCCACACCACTACTTCCAGAGCAGCAGACCAGACGTATAGAATTATCAGATAATGGCAAAATAATAAGAGGTCCCACATATGTGGATAATACAGTGAGAGAAGATCCTTGGCAATTTGTGATTAGGGCATAAACAAATATCAGTGCATGAATTGGTACAGGGTTTTGAAATGACCCCTGGGCAGTGGTCTATTCAAGACTGCTTGTTTCAGTTACCAACTACCCTAGGATGCAAGTAAGTCAAGTATAGAAGCTGATGGGCAGCACAAACATTTTAGAGTCTTCAGTTTGATTGGTTTGTGAGGAAGAATTAAGTGAATGAATGGCCATATTATAAAGTGGGTGTTGCCTTTATCCACTTGGTTATGAAATTACAACCTATTTTCTGTTGCTGATACAAATCATGCATCAGTTTCCAATCTCACATTATCGTTTGATTGTCTGTGATAGCAAAGTACTGTGTTTTAAATGTGTCATTGAGTTGTTTAAATTAAACAGTTGGAAAAAAAAAGAATTAAACAAGAGTTGGTTTTGTTTCCTAGCATTTGTCAGTGTTACCATTGTGATGTTTTTACTGTTCACATCCTGTTCCTTTCTATCTGCTTCGTCGTGTTCTTCTACTTCTTCCTCCTCATCTTTTTTCTTTTCCTACTTATCCTAGTCTTCTCTTTCTTTTTTCTTCCTCTTCTTTTGATGTTTTCTTCTTATTATTATTCCTCCTCTTCTTCTGTTTACATTCTGACTCCAAGAGCTACAGTGCTAGAGGGGTTTGAGTGTTGCAGTGACTCCAAGCGCTATGTCAGCAGTAGCAGTATGTCGGATAGGCTGGTGGGATCTCCCATATCAGACAAGTTGGTAGGATCTCCCATGTCAGACAAGCTGGTAGAATCTCCCATGTCAGACAAGTTGGTAGGATCTCCCATGTCGGATAAGCTGGTGGGATCTCCCATGTCGGACAAGTTGGTAGGATCTCCTATGTCAGACAAGTTAGAATCTCCCATGTCAGACAAGTTGGTAGAATCTCCCATGTCGGATAAGTTGTTAGAATCTCCCATGTCAGATAAGTTAGAATCTCTCATGTCGGACAAGTTGTTAGAATCTCCCATGTCAGATATGTTAGAATCTCCCATGTCAGACAAGTTGGTAGAATCTCCCATGTCAGATAAGTTAGAATCTCTCATGTCGGACAAGTTGTTAGAATCTCTCATGTCGGACAAGTTGGTAGGATTTCCCATGTTGGACAAGTTGTAAGGATCTCCCATGTCAGACAAGTTGGTAGGATCTCCCATGTACAAGTTGGTAGGATCTCCCATGTCGGACAAGTTGTAAGGATCTCCCATGTCAGACAAGTTGGTAGGATCTCCCATGTACAAGTTGGTAGGATCTCCCATGTCAGACAAGTTGGTAGGATCTCCCATGTCAGACAAGTTGGTAGGATCTCCCATGTCAGACAAGTTGTTAGAATCTCCCATGTCAGACAAGTTGGTAGGATCTCCCATGTCAGACAAGTTGGTAGGATCTCCCATGTCAGACTAGCTGGTGGAGTCTCCCTTATCAGGCAGGTCATGAGATAGAGAAAAGTGGTTGACAAGAGGAAGGCAATGGTAGAAGTGGTAAGATAACACCCAGAGATGGATAGACAGTAGTCTGTTAGAGTGCAAACCAGACAAAGATACAGAAAGTGTTGGGGATCTATTGCAGCCAATCTGTATTGTGGAGAAGGCACTTGATTAATTAAATTGTATGCAGAAAAACGGGTAGAATTGTCCAGAGTGATCTGTTTATATCACAATAGGCTAATTTAGGGATCTGAATTCTAGGCTATAAAACATTCTTGAGTCTTTAGCAATTCAAGTGCTACAGGAGAGCAAGTCACAAAAGCAGACTATTTTCCAGTTGATTACATCAGTTCTCTTACACTCTCAGCATCATCATGTGCCACACCAAACAGCGAGATGGTCATGGTTTGCCCTCTCACTCTATCATGAGGTCTGTGTTCTCGTCCCGGTTATTCCATGTGCCAAAACCATCTTGGTATCTATCTCTTTGCCTCCCTCTTGTCACTAGAGAAGAGAGCAAGACGCTTGATGTTCTACTTATAACAGGCACAGACCCTACCAGACACCGTTGGTAGTTCACAGAAACATCAGTTGGGGAAGCCTTTGAGGCCACTAAGACAGCTGATAAATACATTCACAGGTATTTTTTTGGCACTCACAGAAGTAGAGATTAGATGATACAATAGATAACATACAAATTGAAAGCTATAGTTACCTCACGGGATTGCAGTACACAAGAGTCACGAATGACACCCACTTAGGAACAACTGGGAACGAGACTCTTGACCATTGCTTTCCCATCACAGCCATATTTCCGGTCTAGCAGGATTGTTATAACCATACACGCAGTATTCAATCACATACGTGTCCAGTTTGTGCACACAGCGTGCACACGAGAGGACTGGTTGACTGGTCTCCAGGGGAACACGGGTTGAGCACGGAAGTTCACAACAACAGAAATGAGGTTCCTGAGAAGAATACTCAAAGTATCAAGAAGAGATAAGATCAGAAATGAAGAAATCAGGACTAAAGTGGGGGTTAAAGCAGCACTAGATTTTATTAGAAAGCAGCAAGTCAAATGGTTTGGCCATGCAAGTAGGTTACCAGTCAACAGCATGCCACAACAAGCAATGATGTACAGACCAGATGGAAACAGAGGAAGAGGCTGATCACGTAAACGTTGGACGGAGGGAATAGCAGAATCCATGGGAATGTCGATATACGAAGCCCATAACCGGGCACTCTCACGAAGTTTATACTTCACCTCGACACCGCAAGATACAAGAGGAACATGATGAGATGAGATGAGACGTGTCTAGTCCATGACCATCATCATCAAGTGCCGTGCCGGCTGGCGTAGGCGTTCATGGCTCTCCACAGATCTCGGTCTTTGGTTTTCTGGATCAACTCTGCTGCTGATATTCCTCCATGCCACCGTCTCAATCCATCCAGCATCACTTCTCTTGGTCTCTCTTCCCCTCGATCTTTCCAGTTGTTACGATGTTCTCCAATGCCTCTCTTCTCATCACATGACCGAAGAAAGATGTTTGTCTCTGTCTTATTGTTGTATATAATGTTCTAGTTTCATTAGCCTGTTTCAGGCAGTCGTCGTGAGTTACTCTGGCAGTCCAAGGAATTCGCAACATTCGTCTCAGGAACCACATCTCTGTTACTTCTAATTTCTTCTTAATGTGTTCATTTACATTCCAAGATTCACTGCCATACAGCAAAACTGGTTCTACATAGCATTTCAGCACTCCCTTTCTTACATTCAGTGATAGTGACTTATTGCATAAGATACTCTTCAATTTTCTGAAATGCGGCTTTTGCCTGCCCTATTCTGCTCCTAACCTCTGTTGTACATCTTCCATCTGATGTATAAGTGCCTCTAGGTTCTAGTCCATGACAAGGAAACTAAATTATATATATATATATTCAGGCAGAGTTTTCCATGTAGTTATATCAATATCAGTAAAAATATGAATAAAATTTGGTGGAACTGCGGTAAAGCTGTGAAAATGTAAACAATATAAAATGACACAAAGTAGTGCAGCTTTACAACACATGCTGATGAAGGCTAATCGTCGCAACGTCCTGTATGTGTTGTAAATCTGTTATGTAAAGCTGCACTACTTTGTGTCACTTTATATTGTTTATCAATATCAGTGTGTGTTTGTTGTTTTAGTGTTTCCGAAGGTTTTGGCCGCAATGTCCATTTTGTCAGAAGGCCACCAAACCCTATTCAAGACAACTACCACGTTATGGACAGACCAGAACAAGTCATTATTCCGCGCCTCAGAACAGGACACAATAGATTACGCAACCATATGTATACAAATTTCAAGATTGGTGAATCAGCCATGTGCACATGTGGTTTGGCGTCGCAGACAGCAGAACACACACCCCCAGGACTTCCCAAACTACAACATATTCAGGCAAACCTTCTGGCATAGAGAGACAACAGTGGAAGATAAACTCTATGGACCGCTGAGTGAACTAAAAAAGACTGTTAGATTCATACAAGGGTTATAGTAGTTATAGACGTATTTCAGGCGAACGAAAGAAGTACTAGTGATTGTGTTCTAGTAAATTACTGATTCTACTTCTCGCCTCGATGTTTGGTGATTCAGGACCCATGAGGGGGTGGGGGGGGGGGGGGGTTTGGGGTTGGTGATGAATGGCAATACCAGAGATGTCAATCACGCAAGCAGACACGTAATGACGATAATTTATTGGGGAGCAATGTGAGCTCACACTCAGGAAATAAATGACCGTAGACCCCGAGGTAGACCAAGAAGGCGGTGGAGAGATAATACATATACAGACGTACAAGCACTTGGAATCAACGACTGGCAAGAGAAGGTCCACCAGAGAGACGAATAGAGACGGATTGTATCTGCAGCAAAGAACCCCAATGGCTCGGAACGCTGAAGAAGAAGAAGAATGTGAGTGGAGAATGTAAGAAATGGTGTGATGAAAGAGCAGATTCATGAGGCAGCTGGTTGAGAATATCGCTGGGAAATATAGTGCAACAGTATATACTGACAGATAAGTGCAGCCACGTGAAAGATCTGTATGGGGCAGGCATAAAAGCTGAATGGGAAAGCAATAAATAGCTTCACAGAGTAGAGAATACACAAGCACGACACCCAGCATGTGAATGGAGGTAGAGGCGGTCATTGCGGCTCTGAGATGGTTATATGATACTCCATTCAATAAGGCAGTCGTCACAGACTCTCAGTCAATGCTCCAGAAAGTGTAGTTCAGATGTTTCTGGCCCACAACTACCAGAGTTGGGTAGCTCTATTGTCCAGGACGTGCGGGTGCGTGCACACGAGAGGACTGGCCCACAACTACCAGAGTTCAGTAGCTCTATTGTCCAGGACGTGCGGGTGCGTGCACACGAGCTCTATTGTCCAGGACGTGCGGGTGCGTGCACACGAGAGGACTGGCCTACAACTACCAGAGTTCAGTAGCTCTATTGTCCAGGACGTGCGGGTGCGTGCACATGAGAGGACTGGCCCACAACTACCAGAGTTGAGTAGCTCTATTGTCCAGGACGTGCGGGTGCATGCACACGAGAGGACTGGCCCACAACTACCAGAGTTGAGTAGCTCTATTGTCCAGGACGTGCGGGTGCGTGCACACGAGAGGACTGGCCCACAACTACCAGAGTTGAGTAGCTCTATTGTCTAGGACGTGCGGGTGCGTGCACACGAGAGGACTGGCCTACAACTACCAGAGTTGAGTAGCTCTATTGTCCAGGACGTGCGGGTGAGTGCACACGAGAGGACTGGCCCGCAACTAGCAGAGTTGAGTAGCTCTATTGTCGCACCAGGACGTGTGGGTGCGTGCAAAAGAGAGGACTGGCCCACAACTACCAGAGTTGAGTAGCTCTATTGTCCAGGACGTGCGGGTGTGTGCGCACGAGAGGACTGGCCCACAACTACCAGAGTTGAGTAGCTCTTTGTCCAGGATGTGCGGGTGCGTGCACACGAGAGGACTGGCCCACAACTACCAGAGTTGAGTAGCTCTATTGTCCAGAACGTGCGGGTGCGTGCACACGAGAGGACTGGCCCACAACTACCAGAGTTGAGTAGCTCTATTGTCCAGGACATGCGGGTGAGTGCACACGAGAGGACTGGCCCACAACTAGCAGAGTTGAGTAGCTCTATTGTCGCACCAGGACGTGTGGGTGCGTGCACACGAGAGGACTGGTTGACTGGTCTCCAGGGGAACACGGGTTGAGCACGGGAGAAGTGATGGTCAACAAATGGCGGCCTGTTGCACGAGGAAAGACAAACCAATGACCCACTTATTTGATGATGATCGGGAGCAGTACTTCTCTTTTTATGTTTTCTTCAAAACGTCTTTCCTCCTATTGTTCATCAATCATCATTTACATCATCATTATCATCATTTACATCATCATCATCATCTTGCAACATGTCCTTTACAAAAGTCGGTTCGCATTACAACCCACGTCTGAGGATCTTTGTCCTCAGTTCTACTTCATCCACTATCATCTTCGAGCGACTTGCATCGCTCGAAAACACAAAGGTGAAAAAAAAAAAGCATATCATAGAGTTTTTGCCCTTGGCATGCGGGTGTCCGAAGAAATGAACAGGCTGGCGGCTGCCAGCCCGTTGGACTACGAGCCAATTATGATAAGAATGAGGCGGCGAAGGCTGTCTGGGATAGAGTGGACAGTGCAGCAAAACAAAGTAGCGTATAGCGGCTTTATCAAGATTGATTGATTGATTGATTGATTGATTTAGGAACCGACATCACAGCATTTGGGGCATTCCCATAATCGCTCCGTCCCCATCCCCAGAAGCCAGCGAAGAGTTCCAACCCCAATAGTGGCGTTATCAGGATTCAAATCTGCCGCCTCTAAATGACGGCAGTGTCTCGCTGAAGGAGTAAGTGTTCTTCGATTCACGGCAAACTATACATCCTTTGAAAAGATATGACTTCATTAACCAGGTTAAACGTTTATTTGAACCCACAATTATGGAATACGGACAGCACTCTTGTCCAGAATCCCCATCTATACAGATGATACTTCGAACTGAATTGAAATGTGTTTGCACACCTAGAAGTAGCGCGGAAGCTGGCTAATGTGACAGAAGACGTCATCGTGCATCCATCTGATGGCATCCTGAACCACAACTCAGTCGCGGCAACGAAATCAACATTGTTTCAGATATTCAAACCAGTACTCGTTACAAAACAGCGCGGATTTCTTCAACTCTTAGAGGGTTTGTGTTGCTTGTAGTTTCACTCTGACGTGATTCTAAGTTAGAATTTCTAACGCTAGGCGAGAGAGAGAGAGAGAGAGAGAGAGAGAGAGAGAGAGAGAGAGAGAGAGAGAGAGAGAGAGAGAGAGAGAGAGAGAGAGAGAGAGAGAGAGAGAGAGTCAGTTAAGGAAATGATTGGTTCCAGAGAAAGGATGGCAAATTTTATGCAATTAATAAGTAGAACTAATACCTATATATGGGAGATACATGTGCGAAGTTAAATATGACATTTTGAAGGGTATAAGCCAAAGATCAAATGTGTACAGTACGGGAAGGCCCCGGTTAACGTCGGGGTTACTTTCTTGGAAAACGAGACTGTAAGTGAAATGACGTATCGCGAAAGACTATTTCCCATAGAATTAAATGAAATACAGTGTATTATGTAATGTTTATGTTGATGGTTGTTGATGTTTATTGGCTAAATAGAGGTGGGTTGTAGGGCGAGTGGTAGATTTATTGGGGCGTATAGGCATTAAAACCACGACTCGCTCCAAAAGTATCATCAGCACTACTAGTACTGCTCTGACCCGCTTTCTTAGCTAGATCTTCATAGAGAGACTTTGCTTTCTCTTGGATAGCCATCTTGCTCACAGGCATATTCCGTTGGTTCTGGTCTTCAATCCAGACGGCCAATAGTGCGTCCATGTTCTCCATAAGAGTACTTCTGGTACGAGTGATCTTAGAAACACTCAAATCAATGACTTTACCAATATCAAAAGCCCGATCGCCAGCCTCAAAACGACGTAACACATCTAACTTCACCTCAAGAGTAACACTTTTCCTGTTTCTCTTACAACCAGACACACTGTCAGCACTCATTGTGCGAATTGAACTCATAATTATGGGTGATAACATCCTGAGAAAAGGCACTACACAAAATGTAAATGGCGACGTTAAAGCAGCATAGCAACACATGTGACGACGTTATAGTGGAACCTAGCGACCGAAAATGAAGTTATGTCACATTGTGACAACGACCTTATAGTGAAACGACGTAAACCGAAGCGACGTATAGCGGGGCCTTTCTGTACACAGTTCATGGAAGACGATGTTCAGCTTAAACTCTCACAGCCGAGAGAAATAACGGCTGCAGCAGGATATAACAAAACAAAATGAAAACAGAAATGTGGGACTGCTGCGAAAACGTGAGAGACAATAAATGCAAACAAGGTGTACATACTTTAAATCGAACTCCAATACGGCAAATATAAATCACAGGGCGTTGAAATCAATGATTACTAAAAGAGAGAGAAAAAAAAAAGAAAAATAAGTTAAATTACGATACGACCTAACATCCATATATATATATATATATATATATATATATATATATATATATATATATATATATATATATATATATATATATATATATATATATATATTTGTACGTTGTAAAGTCTCACTACACTTTGCATGTAGAACAATTTTGAGAAATTAAGTGCATGACGACATAAAAATGTGCTAAAAATGCATTAAATTAGTTACAATAGTCACTGCTGTTTAAGGGAAGCTGGAAAGTACCAATGAAGTATTCATTATAACTTATTCAACAAATTTCTAACCGTAATGCGATGAGAACCATAAGATCCGGAGTACGACAAGGTTGTGTCCTGTCCCCTCTCTTGTTTATAACATATTTAGACAACATATGTAAAGACACCAACCAAACAGAGACCGCAAGAACACCGCATGACAAGAACACAGAAGAAGAACCATCTGCAAATCTAACCATTAGAAAACTCCTGTTTGCGGACGACCAAGCACTAATAGCAAAATCAGAAGCTGAATTACAAGACCACATGAGTAGTCTAAACGAAATGTGTAGGGAACATAACATGAAAACTAGCACAAATAAAACAGAGATACTGACTATAACTAAAGAAGAAAAAGCAACAACGATTTACCTAAACGAACATCCCTTGAAACAAGTAAAGAGTTTCAAGTACCTAGGAAGTATAATATCATCAAATGGCAAATCAGAAGACGAGATCGAAAATAGATGCAATAAGGCAAACCAACTCATTGGACAAATGGCACCAATACTAAAGAACAAACATGCATCAATAACTACTAAGAAAGCACTTTACAACACAATCTTCCTACCAACTCTATGTTACCAATGCCAAACCTGGACAATGACAGAAAAGAGAAATGAAAAATCACAACAGAAATGAGATTCCTGAGAAGAATACTCAATGTATCAAGATGATATAAGATCAGAAATGAATAAATCAGGACTAAAGTGGGGGTTATAGCTGCACTAGATTTTATTAGAAAGCAGCAAGTCAAATGGTTTGGCCATGTAAGTAGGTTACCAACTAACAGTATACCACAATAAGCAATGATGTACAGACCAGAGGGAAACAGAGGAAGAGGCCGACCACGTAAACGCTGGACGGAGGGAATAACAGGGTCCATGGGAATATCGATACATGAAGCCCATAAGCGGGCACTCTCACGAAGTTTATACTTCACCTCGACACCGCAAGGTACAAGAGGAACATGATGAGATGAGATGAGATGATAACATTAAAACAGAAACAGAAATAGGTTAGCTATGACTACGTTGCTAGGCCATACTTTTTCTATTTATGTTTTAATGTTAATAAATGGTCTAATTTCACGCCTTTCTTTAGATCTAGCGCGTGCGTACGAGCGTGTATTTATGTTTGCATTTGCTTATGTATTGTATGGGTATGAATGTGTATTACATATTCAATAACACACATGAATTGTAATGTTTCGTTTAGTTAAAACAACACACACTCACGCACACACACACAATATATATATATATATATATATATATATATATATATATATATATATATTGTGTGTGTGTGATTTAATTTTTATTATATATGAACTGAACTGTAAATGTTTTGTGTCTTCAGAACAACGGAGTGAGTGCTTGTTTATGACAACTTACAAAGATGAGTGTTGGCGCCACAGAAGCGTCGTCACTGAGAGGCCGTGGGGTAAGTATCGTGTTGTCACAACAGAAATGTGTCAATAAATAACAACATCAATAACTCAATGCTACGAAAGTACAGAGACTGAGGTCCATTGAACGACAACCTTATTCAAATCCTGTTCCAAACAGGCCAAGGCCGAGAAATGGGATGAGTTCTGCATGAAGGTGTGCTTCGAGCGGTCTCCCACGACATTCTGGCGCCTCCATAAGTCGGACGTGGATAAATGGAAGGCCCTCCTTGCAAGCTACATAGAGCAGACTGATCAGAAAGACGAGGCCGCCCGACAGAGGACCCCAACGACACTCTCTCAGTTATGCGAGGAGGCCGGGACGGACGAAGAATTTGTAATCCCTGCTGGGACATTGCGCCCAATGCTCAAGAAATCATCCAACACTGTACCAGGCCCAGACGGCGTCCGATATGGGGACCTACAGACGATGTCAGACGATGACATGGAAGAACTGGCCAGAGAATTTAACACCAGTATCCAAAGGGGCTTGGTCACAGCTACTTGTTACCACTGCCAAAACCTAACAAAGGCCATTCCGAGATATGCGGCTACAGAATCATACCGATGCAGAACACTGCTGGCAAGCTACTTGAGAAAATTGTAGCACACAGACTTGCTCGTGACTTGGAAAAGCTCGGCTGCTTCCCGCACACACTTGGAGGATACAGATGCAACAAAGAGTCATGGCTGAATGCGTCGGTCTTTGCTCAGGGCGTTTATGAAGGGTTTCAGAGCAGAGAAGAAACATGTGCGGCTGTCGTAGACTTAGAGGACGCATATAATAAAGTATCATTCGAGCAATTGATGCAAACCCTTCTCAGACTGAAAGTGTACCCTCACCTTATACGATGGATAGCTGCAGTCCTGTTCCAGAGGAAGGTGGTGCTAAGATGTGGGAGTTGGTCTTCTGAGCCGATAACGATATGTCCTGGATTTCCGCAGGGGTCACCACTGTCACCAGTACTATTCAACGCGTATACGGTGTCGATCACTGAATAACAGTTGGACGGGAGGGGTAAGACTCTGTCATTAGCCGACGACATTCTTGTGTATCGACAGGGTCGAGATAGACAGGCGGTTGCAGGTATGCAGGGCGAACTAGATCAAATTTCCTCATGGTGTGCTGATGGCGGCGCCCTTGTCAACCCTGCAAAGGCATCGGTTACATGGTTCTCCCTAAACAACCATATTATGAACACAGACCTACCGGCAGTGAGAATGGATGGGAGCATTTTGAGTAGAACCCAGTCGATGACATATTTTGGCGTGAGGTTTGATCGTAGCCTGTCATTCAGAGATCATGTTGATTATGTCATAACGAAAGCTCGAAAAGGTTGTCGGCAGTGAGAGTCATGGCAACTGCCAATATTAAGCAAGGACTGTTAATACTTTTGTTTCAAGGACTGGTACTTTCACCCATCGAGTTTGCCCTGGCCATCCTCACTGTCAGCCCTACACAGATTGGAAGACTTGAAAAGGTACAAAACGAAACCATGCGCATCATTTTGGGCTGCACCTCCTTGACTTCCCGACAATGGAACACAGGATCAAGATCTGGAGAGCTCTTGCTTACTTAAAAATAAGTGCAGATGAGCAGCACCCTCTGCATGACGCTATATTCAGAGAAAAGGGTGACAGGCTAAAGAGAGGCAAATCATGGATGGGTCGGGCGGAAGATATCATCAGACAGGTCTGCAGCCCTACCAGTATCAACCCCGGCAAGGAATGGGTGCTGGTGCCTCCAGCTTTTAATTGCACCTTCTCCTGCATTATCACACTCGACAGACTGTGCAGAGAGCAGAACCCTGCCGCTGTCAATGGAGAAGTCAATGCACTCATCTATGAACACTCAGATATCCCCGAAGTGCTCATCTATACAGATGGATCTGTTGTAAAACAGCAGAGAAGTGTGTGGGCATTTACAGCCCGTTCAGCGGGCCGAACCGTTCAAGAATCCAGTAGTGTCCACGAGTAGCAGGACGATGGACGTGAGGCAGTTACACAGGCTTCACAGCATTATACCAACGTGTGTGTACTAAGTGATTCAATGAGCATGATTCGGAAGGTCGATACAGGATCTGTACGTAGACAGTGGACTGATTCGCTGCGGAAGTCCGTTATCCGTAAGGTCACCTTCATCTTCGTCCCTTGACATGCGGGAATCGAAGGAAATGAACGAGCTGATAAACAGGCTGGCTCTGCACCCCCTGTAG
>OY992894.1:8090212-8095212 GCA_963921405.1 Cepaea hortensis | reverse complement strand
TTCTGTTCAAAGGGAAGTCAGATGTGGACATATATTATTCTTCGACTCTGAATCAGTTGATATATCTCAAAGCTGGCAATCAGAATGCGAATGGACGAAGGAGAAAATACCCAATAGTCATCACCCGGGTTGGCCCGCTCCCGGGGAGTGTCAAGACGTTACAGTGACCGAAACATTCGTAGATAATAGACCTTTCTGGTGATGGGGAACCTCCTGTCGTGCTCTCTCCGCTTAACAGATTCAGTACCAAACAAACAGCAGGTCTGGACTAAACATGGTACACAATCAAATGACCAAGTATTATCATGTAATTTCTGTCCACAGAGCATTGACATTTCTGAAGATGCGATGGAATTAAAACAAATAACGCGATGACCGTAGCATTACGATATTTCGCCAATCTGTCCAAATGGGGGAAGAGTATAGTAATTACCATTGTTTTACTGGTGCTAATTGACACGTTATGTTCCTTATACACTTCGTTTACTATATGCATGTGGTCTTGTAATTCTGCTTCTGTTTTTGCTATTAGTGCTTAATCGTCCGCAAATAGTTCTCTAATGGTGTAATTTTCCGTTGGTTCTTCTCCTTTATTCTGTTCATCATACGGTGTTCTTGCGGTCTCTGTTTGGCTTGTTTCTTTACATATGCTGTCTATATAGGTTATGAACAAGAGGGAGGAACATGGCGCAACCTAGTACTCCGGATCATATGATTTTCCTCCATTTGTTCTTATTGTTGTTGTATAAGATTCTACATAAGTTTGTTAGATGTGCACTTACTCCATAAAAAATTTCCCCATAGCCTGTTTCTATCTACTCTATTAAATGCCTTTTCTTGGTCGACAAATGCTAAGTAGAGTGTTTCATTAAATTCGATTGATTTTTCTATAAGTTGTCTAAGAGCAAAAACTGGCACCTGTGCATCCTTTGTTTTTCCTAAATCCAAGTTGTACTTCGCTTCGCTGGGGTTCTATTGTAGTTCGTAATCTTTTCCCAAGACGCCCTTCATTGTGTGGACAAAAGTCAGTACGCGATTTGATATCTTCTGCTGCAGATGGCGAGATGCGAAGAAGAGTAATCGGTCTTTCTGTTACCGTTTGTTCCCTGCCTATGGAGAATGTTCTCTGGAATGCTTCTTCTAGATTGCGATAGGCATGACTAATCCATTGCATTGTTTCTATCTGAGAACAGTGTTCATGGTCGGTTAATACCTTAGATAGTAAATATCATCATTGCACCCAGCCATGTCCATAGGTGCTCAAATCCTCCTAACATATGCTTCAGCGTTAGGCGGCTAATAGTACCAGTTCTGTGTTGATTGACGAGGCCTTTCATTCTTCCGATGTCTCTCGTGTTCGTTTGATAAGTGTGTGGAGATACTTCAGAGTCCTTCAAAGAGACACCCAGGATAAGACGCAGATATGGTCAGCGGAAGAGGTGAAATCTTGTATCTTGCTGGGCATAAACTGCCCTGGTCTCTCTGCTGTACACGAAAGCGCTGATGACACAGGCTGTATGTGCTATGAAGTTAGTTTTCATTGTCAGTTTGGGATTTCTCCAAACACTCGCGAAAATGGCTGCAGCCTTGTCGATGAGGTTATAGATGTCTTTGATCAGATCTGTGTTATTGTCCAGATTATGCCAGGTGGTCAAGACATTCACATAATCTATCTCTCTGCTTTTCACTTGCTCTTTTCCCATCAGCCTAGCCAGTTGTCACTAAGTTTCATGGTTATTTCTCCTCGTAACGTGCCCAAAACATCCTGACTGTCGACGCTTAATTCCTCGAATCAGTTAACGGTGTTTGTTTATTTCTTGTAGCTCATAGGTTGTCCATGATATTCTATGCATTTTCCTCATAAACCACATTTCAACTTAGCGATGTTTGCACCCAGGGCAAGTCTGCATTGACAACAGAACCGAAGGACCTAAGGTCGTATATACTGCCAGTTCGATGTTATAAATTTTAACAATTTGTGTAGTATCTTCGCCCTGACCCCTCACCTTGGTTCTCTTCAGACCTGCTGTCAGGTCAAGGTCCGTACAAGATTGACATTTAAATACAGAAGTCACAAACAACAGGTTGCACGATTTATTGCCTGGCATATTTCCCGGAAATCTGGCCAGGTGCGTCCTGCAGAGTTAGATATCACATGAAGTAAATACATGAATTATACTGATATACTGAAATACTTAAACATGAATTATACTGATATACTGAAATACTTAAACATGAATTATACTGATATACTGAAATACTTAAACATGAATTATACTGATATACTGAAATACTTAAACATGAATTATACTGATATACTGAAATACTTAAACATGAATTATACTGATATACTGAAATACTTAAACATGAATTATACTGATATACTGAAATACTTAAACATGAATTATACTGATATACTGAAATACTTAAACATGAATAATACTGATATACTGAAATACTTAAACATGAATTATAATGATATACTGAAATACTTAAACATGAATTATACTGATATACTGAAATACTTAAACATGAATTATACTGATATACTGAAATACTTAAACATGAATTATACTGATATACTGAAATACTTAAAACACATAGTCACTGATAAAGTATTTATTTGCTGATTAAGTATTTCAGTCACAGTATAAATCACCTATTCACTTTATGTGATATATAACTCTACAGGACGCACCTGACCAGATTTAGCGAACAATTTCAGGCAATAAATCGTGCAACAAATTGTTTGTGGCTCTGTGTTTACATTCACTAAATGAATACACCGTTTTAAAGATTGACATTGTCTGATAGCAGTAACACTCATATTACTGATCCTTCATTATAAATATTTCTGGTAGAGACAGGACATCTATGTGTGTGTATATATCCTGAGAGCTGTGATGGCTTGAGTTGAGTTGTTAAGTTAAGAACCTGACATCACTGCACTCAGGACATTCCCATACGTGCTCCGTCCCCTCGTTCAACAGCCAGCGAAAAGTCATACTACTAATCGTTCCCACCGCTATCTGATACGAAGTTCTCCTGGTCTTCCCTCTCAGTTTTGAGATTCTTCCAGAACCCCTGCCGATCCCCTGCAATCTCATTCTTTCCACATATGGATTCTAAATCTGTTCCTCCACCTTCTCCACCTGGTCCCACAAGCGCACGACCACCCCCCCCCCCCCTTTGCCCATAGGCTGACTACCACCAAGAGGCGCATTCCCTGCTAGCCTATCAGACTGTTAATTCCCCCGTACACCCGCATGGCCAGGGCAAAATATCCATACAATTCTCACAATCTGTGACCTCTGAAGCGACGAGAGCCATTCCACACGAAACATTTCTGTCTTCACCTTACTAAGCATACTCTTTGAATCCGTAATGAATACAACGTGTGTTGCAGTAGTCTCCTCTAGCCAATGGAATGCCGCTGTTACTGCCTCCACCTCCATTCTCATGTTGGAGGTCGTAGTCTCATATGCCAGACTCTCCTTTTTCAAGACTCGTCCATTAGCCTTTGCAATAAAGCCCCAGCCACTACGCCTGTTTCTCACCACTGACCCATCAGTGTAGATGACAATCACCTTGATGTGTCTTGCTCTGGATCAGCTATTGCACTTCAAACTCCGTGCGGCCCGCTGCCCATTCTCTGCACTCACGACCCAGTGTTACTATTATATTGTGTCAGTCCGTCCTGTCTGCCAGTACTTCAACCCACTCTCTTTCACGATTGATGGTCTCTAGATCACACACCTGACGTATAGATATTTCCGCCTGTGCCATCCAGGACCTGCCTCATCTTAGTCTATGACCCTTGACTATATAAATGGCTGCATTCAGCAGGTGATCCCTGTCTGCGGCAACTCTCAGGTACCATTTGGCCTGAAGGATCCTATGACTATCCGTCATTGTTGGTAGCGCCAGGATATGCCTCATGCATATAATTGGCGTGTCCTTTGTGCACCCCAGGATTAACCGCATGGAAGCATTCTGTATGAGCTCTAACCTTTCAAGCTGTCTCTTTGATACTGTCAGCAGCCCTAAGCCATACTCAATGACAGCAATTATTAACTGCTGAAAGAGCCTGTACAGCATTCTCTGATCTACCCCGGTTGCTGCCATAGCCCTCAATGCATTAAGTTCCTTACCAGCCTTCACCACTAAGGCCTCCACATGATCCTTAAAAGATAAATACCTGTCAAAGGTGATACCCAAGTACTTCAATTTACTCTCTCGACTAAGAGGACACCCATTCAACGGAATACCTGGGACATCTGCCTTGACGATCCGGTTATCCACGGAGTACCACACAACCGATGCCTTGTCTAGGTGTATAATGGCCCCTGCGTCCCTGCACCACTCCGCCACCCTGTTTACTGCCACCTGTAAGTCTTTCGCCAAACTGGCCCTTTCTCTGCCCTGGCTGTACACCAGCTCATCATCTGCAAATGTAAAGATTCTACCCACACCTGGTGTCTCAATAGCTGCGATTTTGCTGGTGTAGACATTAAAGAGCATTGGGGACAAGGCAGATCCCTCCGGCAACGCAGGTGTTATAGTACAGGGGTCAGAAGTCCAGGAACCCATGCGCAGTGCAACCTTACGCTCGTAAAGGGCTGCCGCAACCCATCTAACAAGGCAAGGGCAGACTTCCATGTCCAACAGTGTGTGTATTAACCGATCATACCTGACCCTGTTATACGCATCATCCAGGTCAAGAGCTACCGCCACTGTCTCTTGTTTATCCTGGAAGCCCTCGTAGACATCAAATGCAAAAGTCGCAGCATTGGCCCAGATGTCCTTCCCAGACCGGTAGCCCCCGAGTCCTTGGGGAAGCAGATTACGACTTTCCAAATGTCGCTGGAACCTGAGTGTTACTATCTTTTCGAGGACTTTGCCATACGTGTTTTGCAGGGTTATGATTCGGTATCCATTAAGTCTGGAGTGTTCCTTACCTGGCTTTGGGAGTGGGACCAGGTAGCTATGCAGCCAATCGT
>OY992894.1:7880212-8085212 GCA_963921405.1 Cepaea hortensis | reverse complement strand
TCTGCCATCTCACTCGATCAACAGAGTCGTGGATCAGTTCCGTGTTTTTGTCTCGACCATGCCACAAGGCCAAGCCATCCAGATACTTGTTTCTAGGTCTTCCCCTTGGTCTGTTCCCCTCGATCTTACCAGTTGTCACCAAGTTCTCCAAATCATTTCTTCTCATAACATGCCCAAAAAATTGTGACTGTCTACGTCTAATGTCTCTGATCAGTTTACGATCTTCATTTGTTTCTTGAAGGACTTGTTCATTGGTCTTTCTGGCTGTCCATGGTATTCTTTGCATTTTCCTCAGAAACCACATTTCTACAGCCATCAGATATTTTTCAGCCTGGCTGCTCATTGTCCAAGCTTCACATCCATATAAAAGTACAGGTTCTATGTAGCATCTCAACACTCTTTTTCTCGTTTCAATTGACATCTTTTTATTGGTCAGTATGTTTTTCATCTTGCTAAAGGCTACTTTTGCCATGGCGATTCTTGTTCTAATCTCTTCAAGGCATCTCCCATCAGATGTTATTACTGTTCCGAGGTAATTGTACCTATTCACTTGTTGAAGAGTATTCCCATTTACTTGTATATTACACTGTGGTATTTCGTTCTTCTTAGTGACGACCATAATCTGTGTCTTTTTACAATTTAATTCTAACCCTTGTTGTTCACTATGTGTAACAACCGCATCTACTAAATTTTGCAGGTCCTGTTCATTGTCTGCAATCAAAGCTGTATCATCTGCATATCTAATGTTATTGATGCATCGTCCCCCAATGTTGATTCCTTCCATATTTTCAATATTTCTGAAAATATTTTCACTGTACAGGGAAAACAGATCTGGAGACATTACACATCCCTGTCTCACACCTCTCTTAATAGGCTGATATTGGCTTACTTCATTATCAACTCTTATGGCAGCTTGTTGTTTCCAATATATGTTTTTTACAAGTCTAAGGTCTTTCCCATCAATTTGTAGATCTTCAAGCATCCTTATCATGTTGACATGTCTCACTTTATCAAAAGCCTTTGTGTAGTCAATGAAGCAAAGGTGTAGATCTTTGTTTACTTCTATAGAACGTTCGATTACGGTTCTCAGTATATACACAGCATTTACTGTACCCTTGCCTACTACAAACCCACATTGTTCTTCTCCTATTTCAGGTTGTATTTTCCTCCTAACTCTTTGCATGATAATTCTTAGCAAAATCTTCGTGATGTGACTCATTATACTAATTGTTCGATGTTGCTCACATTCCAAGGCTCCTGATTTCTTTGGGATTGCAATAAATACAGAATTACATAACTCATGAGGTATGTTTCCAGTATCATATATTGTATTAAGCAGACTGGTAACTTTATCTATTCCATATTCTTCTAAAGCATTAATCATTTCTGTTGTGACGCTGTCTGGACCGGGGGTTTTGCCAGATTTCATATGATTAAGAGCATTCTGAACCTCCATCTTCAAAATTGCTGGCCCTTCATTGTTATTTTGAACAATATATTGTTCGTCTCTGCTATCGTCATAAAGGTTTTTCACGTAATCTGACCATACATGTAAAATCTGATCTTTTTCTATTATGACTCTTCCATCTTTTGTCTTTAGGCAGCCTGCTGATGTACGTGTTCTTTGATTAGTAATCTCCTGAATTCTTTTGTGCATTAGTTATATAATAATTAATTATAATATTTGTGAAGTTTTCTACAAAAATGTTTTAAGGAAATTTTTTTACAGTTATAAGCAGAATAATTAAACAGTAATAACTTTAAGGCATTTTTAAAGCTTGTTTAAAAGTAGTGGCTATATGTTAGTAGATGAGAATTTTTTTTATTTACTTTTCTATTTCACTTCGATATAACATTCAATAATTTATCTCTATGATGGTTGCAAATGTGATGAATAAGTCAAACAATAATTTTTTACAGGCCTGTTTTGTAGGCCAAGTAGTATCTGCGCTTGATCTTGCCGGGGGTTTGGACTAGAGTGATCCCCTGTCTCACGGGGAGCGGGGGGAACTAATGGGGCGGCCCTGGACCCTGAGGAAACCACAAGCCCTTCAAATTAAAAAAAAATGTGAGGGTAAAACCGCTGGCAGCTGCGATTGTGGCTGACTCAATGACAAGACTATCAACAAGAAAAATATCGAGCCAGCTAGAGAGACAAGGTTTATTCCACCTACCCTGGGAGGGTACCGTCCAAAAAGAGAAACCTGGACTAATGCAGCAGTTTTTACTCATGATGTCTGTGAAGGTTTCCACTCAGGCAGTGAAACCTTTGCTGCAGCGATTGATCTTGAGGACGCGTACTACAGAGTACTATTAGATTTTTTAATGCTTCAGCTTCTTGAACTCAAGACAAGTCTTTTCCTCCTTAGTTGGATCGCTGCAGCCCTCTTCCAACGGAAAGTAGTCTTTAGATGTGGCAGTTGGACTTCGGAACCAACAACAATATATCCTGGCCTACCACAGGGATCACCGTTATCTCCGGTGCTGTTTAACGCCTATACTGTGAGAATCACCAGCGAGCAAATCATCGGACCGGGGAGGACATTGTCGTATGCCGACGATATTTTAGTGTGTCGTCAGGGCAAGGATAGAGATCAGGTTGCTGTGGAACTACACACAAAACTTGTTGAAGCTGTGACAATGGTCAACCAAAGAAAGGCAACGGTGACATGGTTCTCTTTGAATAACCATATTGTCAACACTCAACCACCAACTGTAAATCTGTGTTCAGAGACTGTGGAAAGAACGCAGGCAATGAATTATCTGGGATACGATTTGATCGAAGCCTAGCTTATGATGGCGGAGGCAAACTGTGAACAGCGCCATCTGTCTTCTTTACGAGGAGCTGGTCCTTTCTGTTTTTGAGTATGCGCTTGCGATCCTGACTCTCAGCCATAAGCAGATGGAAAGGATGGAAAGGATACAGAATGAAGCTGTGCATATTATTCTTGGATGTAAAAGGGATACAGCATGCAGGGTGATGCGCTAAATTCTTGATTTTCCAATCATGAGGGACAGAATACAAATTGCCGAGCACGTGCTAACCTCAGAGTCAACGCAAACACACAACATACACTGCATAGCGAGATTAAGAAGGCAAAGGGCAGCAGGTTAAAAAGAGGAAAGTCGTTAATGGGTCAAGCCGAAGACATTCTTCAGCAGGTGTGTTCACTTGAGGACTTAGAACCTGGCGAGGAGTGGGTACAAGTGCCAACAGAATTCTGCATTCAGTGTGCATCCAACTAGAAAGGAAATGCAGACAAGAAAATCCAGCTGCTGTGGAGATGGAAGTACAGGCGCTGATCTTCGAGAATTTGAGCCTGTGATGGACGCTAACTATAACTTCTCCTTGAAGTTGAACGGGATAGGTGTAATGGTGAAATTGAATCGTAAAAAGACAAAAACTGGAACATGTTGTGACAACTGGAAAGGTTTGTGGAAAGAGATAGAGTAAATTCTGGACTTTCTTGTGTCATACCACGGAAGGGCGTCAACACACGAATTAATTCATGCCGTCTGAGATTGCAGTTTGTGGAGAGGCATGATTGCCCACGCCAGTCGGCAAGGCACTGGATGATAATGATATGCATTTACATCGTGACCAGATCAACGATTCTCAAACTAGAGTATAATAAGGGTATCGGTAAAACAATATTCCCTCTGAGCAATCGTGTCCTGGAACATACATTTTAAGCTGTAGCGGACATCTTGTTTACCCAACGCACAAGTACGCGGCCAGCATCATCATCATGTGCATTGCAAAGCCATAGGCGATGATGTCTCTCCGCAGATCTCGGTTCTTGGTGTTCTGGATCAAGTCTACTGAAGAGCTACCTCCATGCTACCGTCACTGAACATTCAGCATCATGTCTATCTCTGCCTTCGTCCACCGCTGATTTTTCCAGTCATCACTTTGTTTCTCAAAACCCCTCTTTTCATTAAATGATCAAAATACACGATGCTTGAAAAAGGAGAGTCTGGCATATGAGACTACGACCTCCAGCATGAGAATGGAAGTGGGAGCAGTCACAGCAGCATTCCGTTGGTTAGAGGAGACCACTGCAAAATACATTGTATTCATTACGGACTCGTCGAGTAAGCCAAGGTGGATAAAGGAATGTTTTGCGTGAACTGGCTGTCCTCGCTTCAGAGATCAAAGATTGTAAGAATTGTATGGATTTTTTTTGCCCTGACAATGCTTGAGTGCCGGGGGGAATGAACAGGCTGATAGGCTGGCAGGGAATGCACCTCTTGGTGGTAGACTACCTGAGGGCAAGGGAGAGGTGGTCGTGCGCCTGTGGGACCAGGTGGAGAAGGTGGGGGAACAGATTGAGAACCAGTATGTGGAAAGAATTATATTGCAGGGGATCGGCAGGGGCTCTGGTAGAACCTCAAACCTAAGAAGGAAGGCCAGGAGAACGGTAGGAACGATTAGTAGTGTGACTCATCGCTGGCTGTTGAACGAGAGGTCGGAACGCACATGGGAATATCCTGAGTGCAGTGATGTCGGTTCTTAGCTCAACTCAACAACTCAACCCAGTAATCTCTTGAATTACATTTGATGAAAGTAATTAATTACATTTGACTAAAGTTACTAATTACATAATTGGTATTACCTTTGGTAAGGATGACTGTCACTCCCTTTTCAAGGGACCATTCCCCACTTGTCCAAACTTGACATCCAGCCCACGCCTGTGGCTCCTAGTAGCTGTCAGCATGCGACAGCGGCCACCCCCAGGGCAACAGCTGTGACGGACTGGCTAAACCTGGCGTGGGTAGCCGATTCGGCCTCAAACCAATCGGTGAACTAGGGTATGCCTCACCATCATAAGGGTTCTGAGTGGTCTTGAGGTATGGTGCTGGAAGTTCCGTGTTCAAGCCCCGGTGAGGACCGGGATTTTATCACGTGGGTTTCTAGTAATACTATTTACCCTGGTCTCTGAGTAGTGAGATCGGACGCCAGTGTGTATTGTTGCGCACGTAAAAAATCCCTTGGCAGTTGGAAATCGTAAAAGTGTAGCCTAACGACGTTGCCCGGGCAAAATTTGGAGTTAAAAATCTACCCAAAGTATTTAAGGACCCTCGCCTGTGCTACGGAGTTCGTGCACTGAGCTGGGTTTCTCCGGACTCAGGTTTGAGTTAGGAGAAGAACGGAGCACTTATGGGTTACACCCGTGTGCCGTGATGTTGATCCGTCGACTAAACTAACGGCTAAACTAAACTACCCAGTATATGAGGACAGGATTTGGCAGACTGCGCGGAAGAAATCATTGATGATTCAACGGGCAAGACGGCGTTTACCTGCAAAGCGTTGTGGAACGTAATGAGCATGGCAAAGCTTTTAGAGCGTCCTGGTCCTCCACTACACATGTATTCGTCTCCAGTCGTCTTGACGTGTCTTGCCACTGGGCTCAGATGAACTCGGGCGAAAGAGTGTGGTCGACGAATTGCGCAATTTTTCCCCACTTTAATCCAATTCATCGCGCAAGTCATTCTTCATCCTGCAAGAGCTGTGAAAAAAAAAGCTGGACAGAAAAACCACTGCAGGAGATCCTCCTCCTGGAAAGTCAAGCATTCTTTGCCCACATTATCAAAGAATATTGCGAAAGGACATAAGTTTATCTCAAGGGACATTACTAACAGTAACATAACTGTTTTATATAATTTAAATCATTATAGTAATTATCCAGTTTAAAAAAAAAAAAAAAAAAGTTTAAGAAAATTAATTACAGTTATATGCAGGATAATTATGTAATAAAACTTTAAGGAATCTTTAAAGGTTCTGTAAAAGTAGTGGCTCTATATTAGTGGCGTGAGAATTTTCTTACTCACTTTTCTATTTCGCATCGATATACGATTCAACATTTTAACTCTATAATATTAGTGAAACAATTCCTACAAACGCATATTTTTTCTAGGCCTGTGTTACAGGCCAATGAAAAAAAAAAACTGCAGTATCTACGCTTGATCTTATCAGGGCCTTGGATAATCACCTGTTACACAGGGATGGGGGAACTCATGGGGCGGCCCTGAAACCTGTGGAAACCACGAGCCCTGCAAAGTAAAAAAAAAATGTGAGGGTAAAACTGTGGCCAGCTGTGATTGTGGCTGACTTAATCACAAGCCAGCTAGAGAAGCAAGGTGTTTTCCCACCTACCCTGGGAGGGAACCTTCCAAAAAGAGAAACCTGGACCAATGCAGCAGTTTTTGCCCATGACGTCTATGAAGGTTTCCACTCAGGCATTGAAACCTTTGCTGCAGCGGTTCATCTTGAGGACGGGTACAACAAAGCACCATTAGATTTTTTAATGCTTCAGCTTCTTGAATTCAAGATACGTCCTTCCCTCATTAGTTGGATCGCTGCAGCCCTCTTCCAACGGAAAGTAGTTTTTAGATGTGGCAGTTGGACTTCGGAACCAACAACAATATATCCTGGCCTACCACAGGGATTACCATTATCTCCGGTGTTGTTCAACGCCTACACAGTGAGAATCACCAGCGAGCAAATCATAGGACCGGGAAGGACATTGTCGTAAGCAGACGATGTTTTAGTGTATCGTCAGGGCAAGGATAGAGATCAGGTTGCTGTGGAACTACAAACCGAACCCAATCGCATAAGCACTTGGTGTGTTGAAGCTGGGGCAATGGTCAACCCAACAAAGGCAACAGTGACTTGGTTCTCGTTGAATAACCATATTGTCAACACTCCACCACCAACTGTAAATCTGTGTTCAGAGACGGTGGAAAGAACGCAGGCAATGAATTACCTGGGGATACGTTTTGATCGAACCCTGCCTTATAATGAGCACATATACCAGGTGATAACAAAGGCCAAGCGGGGTTTGGCTGCGATGCGGGTGATGGCGGCGGCAAACTGAGCAGCACCATCTATGTCTTCTTTACGAGGGTCTGGTCCTTTCTGTTTTGGAGTATGCGATGGCGATCTTGACTCTCAGCCATAAGCAGATGGAAAGGATACAGAACGAAGCCATGCGCATTATTCTTGGATGTACAAGACATACAGCATGCAGGGCGATGCGCTACCTTTTTGATTGTCCAACCATGAGGGACAGAACACAAATTGCCGAGAACGTGCCTACCTCAGAGTCAACGCAAACACACAACATCCCCTGTATAACGAGATTAAGAAGGTAAAGGGCAGCAGGCTAAACAGAGGAAAGTCGTGGATGGGTCAAGCCGAAGACATTCTTCAGCAGGTGTGTTCACTTGAGGACTTAGAACCTGGCGAGGAGTGGGTACAAGTGCTAACAGAGTCCTTTTCAGTGTGCATCCAACTAGACAGGAAATGCAGACAAGAATATCCAGCTGCTGTGGAGGCGGAAGTACAGGCTCTGATCTTCGAGAATCTGAGCCTGTGATGGACCCTAACTATAACTTCTCCTCGAAGTTGAAGAGGGTAGGTGTAATGGTGAAATCGAAAAAAGACAAAAACTGGAACATGTGACTACAGGAAAGGTTTGTGGAAAGAGATAGAGATAATTCTGGACTTTCTTGTGTCATGGCACGGAAGGGAGTCATCACACGAATTAAGCAATCTTGTCCCGGGACATACATGTTAAGCTTTAGTGGACATCTTGTTTACCCAACGCACAAGTAAACGGCCAGCATCATCATCATGTGCATTGCAAAGCCATAGCGATGATGTCCCTCCGCAGATCTCGGTTCTGGATCAAGTCTATTGAAGAGCTACCTACATGCTACCGTCACTGAACACTCAACATCATGTCTACCTCTGCCTTCGTCCACCGCTGATTTTTCCAGTCATCACTTTGTTTCTCAAAGCCCCTCTTCTTATTATATGATCAAAATACACGATGCTTGAAACAAGGAGAGTCTGGCTTATGAGACTACGACCTCCAGCGTGTGAATGGAAGTGGAAGCAGTCACAGCGGCATTCCGTTGGTTAGAGGAGACTACTGCAACACACACTGCATTCATTACGGACTCACGGAGTATTCCAAGTAAGGTGGAGAGAGGAATGTTTCGTATGAAATGGCTATCGGCGCTTCAAAGGTCACAGATTGTGAGAAATGTAGGAGTGCCGGGGGAATGAACAGGCTGATAGTCGGGCAGGGAATGTACCTCTTGGTGGTAGACTACCTGTGGGCAAGGGAGAGGTGGTCAAGCGCCTAAGGGATAGGGTGGAGAAGGTAGGAGAACAGATTGAGAACCAGTATGTGGAAAGAATGAGATTTCGGGGGATCGGCAGGGGTTATGGTAAAATCTGAAACCAGAGAGGTAAGACCAGGAGAACTTTCAATCAGATAGCGATGGGTTAGTGTGACTCCTCGCTGGCTATTGAACGAGGGGTTGGAACGCGTATGAGAATGTCCTGAGTGCAGTGATGTCGGTTCTTAGCTCAATTCAACAACTCAACCCAGTGATCTCTTGAATTAAATTTGATGAAAGTAACTAATTACATTTGACTAAAGTTACTAATTACATAATTGATAGTACTTATGGTAAGGATGACTGTCACTCCCTTTTCAAGGGACCATTCCCCACTTGTCCAAACTTGACATCCAGCCCACGCCTGTGGCTCCTAGTAGCTGTCAGCATGCGACAGCGGCCACCCCCAGGGCAACAGCTGTGACGGACTGGCTAAACCTGGCGTGGGTAGCCGATTCGGCCTTAAACCAATCGATGAACTAGGGTATGCCTACCCAGATGTGAGGACAGGATTTGGCAGACTGCGCTCAAGAAATCATTGATGATTCAACAGGCAAGACGGAGTTTACCTGCAAAGCATTGTGGAACGTAATAAGCATGGCAAGGCACGTAGAGCGCTCTGGTCAACCACTGCACCTGTATTCTTCTCCAGTCATCTTGACTTGTCTTGCCACTGGATTCAGACGGACTCAGGCGAGAGAGTGCGGTCGACGAATTGCGCAACCCTTCCTCACATTAATCCAATTCATCGGGCAAGTCATTCTTCATCCTGCAAGAGCTGTGAAACAAAAGGACTGGACAGAAAACCCAGTGCAGGAGAACCTCCTCCTGGAAAGTCAAGCATTCTTTGCACACATTATCAAAGAATATTGCTAAAGGACATAACAACACAAATGTTTCTCAAGGGACATTACTAACAGTAACATAATTGTTTCAAATAATTTAAATAATTATGTAATTAAGTTTTTTTTTTTTTAAATAAAAGTTTTAAGAAAATTAACTACAGTTATTCGCAAGATAATAAAATAGTAAACATTTAAGGAATCTTTAAAGTTTATGTAAAAGTAGTGGCTCTATGTTAGTGGCGTGAGAGTTTTCTTACTCACTTTTCTATTTCGCTTCGATATAACATTCAATATTTTATCCTTTTATTGGTAGGTAAACAGTGATAACAGTAATGCATTTTTTCCAGGCCTGTTTTACAGGCCAAATTAACAACTCAGCGTTTTGGCTAAGATCAATATGTAGTATTTGATCTTGCCAGGTTCTTGGATGATCACCTGTCACACAGGGACAGGGGGAATTCATGGGGTGGCTCTGGACCCTGAGGAAACCACGATCCCTTCAAAATTAAACAAGAAAATGTTAGGGTAAAACCGTGGGCAACTGCGATTGTGGCTGACTCAGTCACAAAACTATCAGCTAGAAAAATATCAAGCCAGCTAGAGAGGCAAGGTTTTTTCCCACCTACCCAGGGAGGGAACCGTCCAGAAAGAGAAACCTGGACCTATACAGCAGTGTTTGTCCATGATGTCTATGAAGGTTTCCACTCAGGCATTGAAACATTTGCTGCAGCGGTTGTTCTTGAGGACGCTTACAACAGAGTACCATTGGATTTTGTAATGCTTCAGCTGCTTGAACTCAAGATAAGTCCTTTCCTCCTTAGTTGGATCGCTGCAGCCCTCTTCCAACGGAAAGTAGTTGTTAGATGTGGCAGCTGGACTTCCAATGGAAAGTAGTTTTTAGATGTGGCAGCTGGACTTCGGAACCAACAATAGTATATCCTAGCCTACCACAAGGATCACCATTATCTCCGGTGCTGTTCAACGCCTACACTGTGAGAATCACCAGCGAGCAAATCATAGGACCGGGGAGGACATTGTCGTATGCAGACGATGTTTTAGTGTATCGTCAGGGTAAGGATAGAGATCAGGTTGCTGTGGAACTACAAACCGAACCCAGTCGCATAAGCACTTGGTGTGTTGAAGTTGGGGCAATGGTCAACCCAATAAAAGGCAACACTGACATGGTTCTCTTTGAATAACCATATTATCAACACCCCAACGCCAACTGTAAATCTGTGTTCAGAGACTGTGGAAAGAACACAGGCAATGAATTACCTGGAGATACGATTTGATCGAAGCCTTGCTTATACTGAGCATGTAGACCAGGTGATAACAAAGGCCAATCGGGGTTTGGCTGCGATATGGGTGATGGCGGCGGCAAACTGTGAGCAGCGCCATTTATGTCTTCTTTACGAGGGTCTGGTCCTTTCTGATTTGGAGTATGCGATGGCGATCTTGACTCTCAGCCATAAGCAGACAGAAAGGATGGAAAGGATACAGAACGAAGCTATGCGTATTATTCTTGGCTGTACAAGAGATACACAATGCAGGGCGATGCGCTACCTTCTTGATTTTCCAACCACGGGGGACAAAATACAAATTTCCGAGCACGTGCCTATCTCAGAGTCAACGCAAACACACAACATCCACTGCATAGCGAGATTAAGAAGGTAAAGGCCAGCAGGTTAAAAATAATAAGGTCGTGGATGGGTCAAGCGGAAGACATTCTTCAGCAGGTGTGTTCACTTGAGGACTTAGAACCTGGCGAGGAGTGGATACAAGTGCCAACAGAGTTCTGGATAAAAATAAAATTTTTAGAGAAAATTCTAGACCTTCTTGTGTCATGGCACGGGAACCTTCTTGTGTCATGGCACGGAAGGGAGTCAACACACGAATTAATTCATGCCGTCTGAGATTGCAGTTTGTGGAGAGGTATGATCGCCTACGCCAGCCGGCAAGGCACTGGATGATAATGATATGCATTTACATCGTGACCAGATCAACGATTCTCAAACTAGAGTATAATAAGGGTATCGGTAAAACAATATTCCCTCTGAGCGGAGCAATCATGTCCCGGAACATACATTTTAAGCTGTAGCGGACATCATGTTTATCAAACGCACAAGTACATGGCCAGTATCATCATCATGTGCATTGCAAAGCCATAAGCGACGATGTCTCTCCGCAGATCTCGGTTCTTGGTGTTCTGGATCAAGTCTGCTGAAGAGCTACCTTAATGCTACCGTCACTGAACACCCAGCATCATGTCTACCTCTGCCTTCGTCCACCACTGATTTTCCCAGCCATCACTTTGTTTCTCAAAACCCCTCTTCGCATCATATGATCAAAATATACGATGCTTGAAAAAGGAGAGTCTGGCATATGAGACAACGACCTCCAGCATGAGAATGGAAGTGGAAGCAGTCACATCGGCATTCTGTTGGTTAGAGGAGACTACTGCAACACACATTGCATTCATTACGGACTCACGGAGTATTCCAAGTAAGGTGGAGAAAGGAATGTTTCGCGTAAACTGGCTATCCTTGCTTCAGAGGTCACAAATTATGATAATTGTATGAATTTATTTCCCTGCCATGCGTGAGTGCCGGGGGAATGAACAGGCTGATAGGCTGGCAGGGAATGTACCTCTTCGTATTAGATTACCTATGGACAAGGAAGAGGTGGTCGAGCGGCTGTGGGACAAGTTGAAGAAGGTGAGGGAACAGATTGAGAACCCGTATGTGGAAAGAATGATATTGCGGGGGATCGGCAGAGGTTCTATTAGAATCTCAAACGTGAGAGGGAAGACCAGGAGAACTTTTAATCAGATAGCGATGGGAACGATTAGTAGTGTGACTCCTCGCTGGCTGTTGAACGAGGGGTCGGAACGCGTATGGGAATGTCCTGATTGCAGTGATGTTGGTTCTTAGCTCAACTCAACAATTCAACCCAGTAATCTCTTGAATTACATTTGATGAAATTAACTAATTACATTTGACCAAAGTTACTAATTACATAATTGATAGTACCTTTGGTAAGGATGACTGTCACTCCCTTTTCAAGGGACCATTCCTCACTTCTCCAAACTTGACATCCAGCCAACGCCTGTGGCTCCTAGTAGCTGTCAGCATGCGACAGCCCCCTCCCCCCCCCCCCCGGGCAACAGCTGTGAGAGGCTGGCTAAACCAGGCGTGGGTATCCGATTCAGCCTCAAACCAAGCGGTGAACTAGGGTATGCCTACCCAGCATGTGAAGACAGGATTCGGCAGACTGCGCGGAAGAAATCATTGATGATTCAACGGGCAAGACGGCGTTTACCTGCAAAGCGTTGTGGAACGTAATTAGCACGGCATGGCACGTAGAGCGCCCTGGTCATCCACTGCACCTGTATTCGTCTCCAGTCATCTTGACTTGTCTTGCCACTGGATTCAGACGGACTCAGGCGAGAGAGTGAGGTCGACGAATTGCGCAACTCTTCCTCACTTTAATCCAGTTTATCGCGCAAGTAATTCTTCATCCTGCAAGAGCTGTGGGGAAAAAAAGGCTGGACCATTGAATAACCACTGCAGTAGATCCTCCTCCTGGAACGTCAAGCATTCTTTGCCCACATTGTCAAAGAACATTTCGAGCCAAAATAGGCGTTTTCAGCCATCTTTTAACTCACGGCTCCATACTTTCAACCCCACTGGATGAAATAAATGGACATCATCATTGTTGATGGACAAACAACAACAACAACAACAACAACAACAACAACAACAACAACAACAACAACAACAACAACAACAACAACAACAACACTAATTACCTTTAATGAAAGTTACTAATTACATTGGATGAAAGTTACTAACTATATTTGATGAAGGTTACTAATTACAGTTAATGAAAGTTTCTAATTACATTTGATGAAATTTGCTATTTAAATCTCATGAAAGTTACTAATTACATTTCATGAAAGTTGCTAAGTACATTTAATGAAAGTTGTTAATTACATTTCATGAAAGTCTCTATTACATGAGATACTTTCATCCTCTGAAATGCCAATTTTTCTGAGCTTTCTCAGCTCTCCGTCTCTGGTATGGATCTTCCATCTAATGATGTGATTACGGGTGTTATCTGTTTCTCTGATGTAACCATTATTTGTGTTTTTTTTTTTATATTAACGAAAAGGCCTTCTTTTCACTGTCTATTATTACATTGTTCAACAGTTGTTGTTGCAGATTTATTACGTTTTCCGCTATCAAAAAGGTGTCATCTACACAACACAGATTATTACATCATAGGTCCATTTCGAATTCCTAGTCTGGCTTTCACATATTGTGTGTGTGTGTGTGTGTGTGTGTGTGTGTGTGTGTGTGTGTGTGTGTGTGTGTGTGTGTGTGTGTGTGTGTGTGTGTGTGTGTGTGGTTTTGCTGTAGAGAGAAAAATATCTTGTGACAAAACACATCATTTGAATAACATAGACACAAACAAAAGATGGCATGATTTATTGCCTGGCAAATTTCGCTGCATCTCGTCAGATACATTCTGCTGAAATCACACAACATCGCTTCCCCCTGTTTCTTCTTCTTCTTCTTCTTCTTCTTCTTCTTCTTCTTCTTCTTCTTCTTCTTCTTCTTCTTCTTCTTCTTCTTCTTCTTCTTCTTCTTCTTCTTCTTCTTCTTCTTCTTCTTCTTCTTCTTCGGCCACTTGTTTTGGTGGTGCTACTGTCTCTCCCGCTGTATCTGCATTATCTAACCCGTGTGTACATTAATTGTTCACATATAACAACTGTTCAGTGTTGTGCATATTGCTTTATTTTACAGAAGGGGCGGTGCTCTAATGATGACGTATGCAATCTTGGCCTTGATGTGTCTGGCCGCTATCGCCACGTCGACGGCCTTCCTGCAGTATGGCTACAGAGACACGTGCGAGAGACTGCGAGCGGATACCACCGAACTGAAGTAAGGGGCCAGACCTTCGGAGGTTTGCGGTGTAGGCTCCGGACAGGTGTAACCGCCGCGGTTACAGTAATAAACCCTTCTCATATACTAGGTAGAAGTGTCTTGATGTAGGGGGAATAGCTTCCCTTCCTCACTGAGCTGCATGTCCTAAAAAGAAAGAAAGAAATAAAGGAAGACGAAAGAGGGGGGAGATGAGAAAGAAGAGGTTGAGGATGAGAAAGAAAAAGAAGAAGAAAGGGAAGATGAGAAAGAAGAAGAAAAGGAAGATGAGAAAGAATAAGAAGAGGAATAAAAGGAAGAAGAAGTAAAAGAAGAAGAGGAAGAAATAGTGGTGAAGGAGATGGTGGATGAGAAGG
Organism: Cepaea hortensis; assembly: GCA_963921405.1. Taxonomy (NCBI): domain Eukaryota; kingdom Metazoa; phylum Mollusca; class Gastropoda; order Stylommatophora; family Helicidae; genus Cepaea; species Cepaea hortensis. The sequence continues at coordinate 8,070,878 of OY992894.1, read as the reverse complement.
AGAGTCACAGCAGATGTGCCTGTCTGATATTGTATGAGTAAAACTAAAGGACACCAGTCCATGCCCCATGCCCCGTGTGTCAGAATGCCCTGTGTCAGACTGTGCTTGTCCACCTCTGCCCTTTCACCCATGAACCACGCATTCCATCACTGCCCCTTCCCAGTCACTGTGACGTATTATGTTCCCAAAATATTTCAGTTCCCGAGACATGACCTGTCGATGAGCCAGGTTTTTCTCCATGCTGAGATCTTGTAGATTGTCAGTATTTTCTTCTTCACGGTCCACGACATTCTAAGAGCCTTTCTGCAACATTTAAGCCCAACAGTCCCAATTGTCTTCTATAGTGAATGCTCTAGGGAGTCTCCGTGGCGAAGTGGTCAAGCCGTCTGACTCATGCTCCGAAGGTAGTGAGTTCGATTCCGGGTCGCGTCCTTCGGTTCACGAGTTAATTTTTTTCGGAAACTCCTGTGGGTCGTCGCTGGAGCTACGGAGTTCGTGTGACAGACAGGATACACTCTTCTCATCCATGTGACAGACAGGATACACTCTTCTCATCCCCGTGACAGACAGCATACACTCTTCTCATCCATGTGACAGACAGGATACACTCTTCTCATCCCTCTGACAGACAGGATACACTCACCTCATCCCTGTGACAGACAGGATACACTCTTCTCATCCCTGTAACAGACAGGATACACTCTTCTCATCCCCGTGACAGACAGCATACACTCTTCTCATCCATGTGACAGACAGGATACACTCTTCTCATCCCTCTGACAGACAGGATACACTCACCTCATCCCTGTGACAGACAGGATACACTCTTCTCATCCCTGTAACAGACAGGATACACTCGTCTCATCCCTGTGACAGACAGGATACACTCTTCTCATCCCTGTGACAGACAGGGTACTCTCGTCTCATCCCTGTGACAGACATGATACACTAGTCTCATCCCTGTGACAGACAGGATACACTCGTCTCATCCCTGTGACGGACAGGATACACTCTTCTCATCCATGTGACAGACAGGATACACTCTTCTCATCCCTGTGACAGACAGGATACTCTCGTCTCATCCCTGTGACAGACAGGATACACTCTTCTCATCCCTGTGACAGACAGGATACTCTCGTCTCATCCCTGTGACAGACAGGATACACTCGTCTCATCCATGTGACAGACAGGATACACTGGTCTCATCCCTGTGACAGACAGTATACACTCTTCTCATCCCTGTGACAGACAGGATACACTCTTCTCATCCCTGTGACAGACAGGATACACTCTTCTCATCCCTGTGACAGACAGGATACACTTTTCTCATCCATGTGACAGACAGGATACACTTTTCTCATCCCTCTGACAGACAGGATACACTCTTCTCATCCCTGTGACAGACAGGATATACTTTTCTCATCCCTGTGACAGACAGGATACACTTTTCTCATCCCTGTGACAGACAGGATATACTTTTCTCATCCATGTGACATACAGGATATACTCTTCTCATCCCTGTGACAGACAGGATACACTCGTCTCATCCCTGTGACAGACAGGATACACTCGTCTCATCCCTGTGACAGACAGGATACACTCTTCTCATCCCTCTGACAGACAGGATACACTCTTCTCATCCCTGTGACAGACAGGATATACTTTTCTCATCCCTGTGACAGACAGGATACACTCGTCTCATCCCTGTGACAGACAGGATATACTTTTCCCATCCATGTGACAGACAGGATATACTCTTCTCATCCCTCTGACAGACAGGATACACTCGTCTCATCCCTGTGACAGACAGGATACACTCTTCTCATCCCTGTGACAGACAGGATACACTCGTCTCATCCCTGTGACAGACAGGATACACTCTTCTCATCCCTGTGACAGACAGGATACTCTCGTCTCATCCCTGTGACAGACAGGATACACTCGTCTCATCCCTGTGACAGACAGGATACACTCGTCTCATCCCTGTGACAGACAGGATACTCTTCTCATCCCTGTGACAGACAGGATACACTCTTCTCATCCCTGTGACAGACAGGATACACTCGTCTCATCCCTTTGTGCTAATTAAACAGGTGGAGAAGTGGTTCAGCCGCCGACCTTGCGTTCCGAAGGGTGGGAGTTCGATTCCTGCCTGACTCCGTCATTCAGTCAAGAGTACAATTTTCTCGGAGACTCCTGGGGATTGTCGCTGGAGTTACGGAGTTCGAGCTTTGTGCGACGCTATCATGAAGCCGTCCTGCGGAAAGAGACCCACCCATATGAGATAAACCCGGTGCACTGAAAACGAGCCTCTTGTATTTAAACCTGCTTTAAACTTCTTTACAACAATCAAATAACAATAACTCGGGAAAGAAAACGATGTTACCGAGTTATTTCCCTTCTCCCAGACAAGATGGCTTCTCGTGTTCAGCCTTGAACAACGTGGAGATCTTAATCCAAGAAGTGCGCCTCAGCCGAATCGCCAAAAATGTCCACAGGATCATGATCATTGCACAGGTGAGAGATATGTCACACTCCTGTAATGCATCCATCCATTATGTGCCATACCGATAAGCGTGGGCGGTCATGTTCTTCCATCTCACTCATCACCAGAGTCGTGAATCAGCTCCGTGTTTCAGTCTCGACCATGCCATGTGGCCAAACCATCCAGGTATTTACTTCTCGGTCTTCCCATTGGTCTCTTCCTTCGATCTTGCCAGTTGTCACCAAGTTCTCCAATTAATTTCTTCTCATAACATGCCCAAAAAATTGTGACTGTCTACGTCTAATGACTCTAATCAGTTTATGATCTTCATTTGTATCTTGTAGGACTTGTTCATTGGTTTTTCTGTCTGTCCATGGTATTTTTTGCATTTCCCTCAGAAACCACATTTCTGCAGCCATCAGATGTTTTTCAGCTTGTCTGTTCATTGTCCACGCTTCACATCCATACAAAAGTATAGGTTCTATGTAGCATCTCAACGCTCTTTTTCTCGTTTCAGTTGGTATATTTTTATTGGTCAGTATGTTTTTCATCGTGTAAAAGCCTTCCTTCGCCATGGCAATTCTTGTTCTAATCTCTTCAAGGCATCTCCCATTAGATGTTATGACTGTTCCGAGATAACTGTACGAATTCACTTGTTTAAGAATATGCCCATTTACTTGTATATTACATTGTAACTCCTGTAATGTCACGTATTTATTGTCTGTCGGGGTCTGCAGGCGGGCCGATTGGCTGAGTCTTCACCGTTGGGTGGGTAATTGGTGCACATGGCAGATGCGGTCAGCCCTTTTGGGATCATGTGTATAGTGAGGGGGGGGGGGGGCGCCGGATACATCCTCATAGCCTGGAGAGTGATTCGGTAGTGAGTGACGAGAGGGTCTGTCCGACATTCAGTATTCCGTTCAAAGGCCAGACAGACACAAAATCCGACTGCAACTTGTATCATTGGTATTGGGACTCTTCGCTGGCTGTTGAATACTCGTGGGAATGTCCCAAGTGCTTGACTAAACTCATCTAAAACAAAGAAATAGCGACAGACAGATGTGAAAGTCACACAACTATGAGATTCCCCACCCATCCCCCACCTCAATTATTTTAACACTTTGAATGTAAAGTGAAGAGTTAGGACATGTCTTTATACGACAATCTCATGCATAGATAATTGCAGAGGACATCGCAAAAGTGATCACGCAACAACTACGTAAAGTAAGAGAATGGAGATAGAGGCGGTCATTGTAGCTTTTCGAGTTATATTAAACTCCATACACGAGAGTTACCTTGCTGCTGGACTCTCAGGGTGCTGCAGACGATCCGTTGTGGGTAGCTCTTGTATGAATAGAAAAACAAGTCAAGGAGCCAATGACACATCTGAAGGTACTTTCGGCACATGGTGCAGGACCTGTGTGTTTATAGATTCGGTGAGTTATGTCGTCAGTATTAGGCCAGTGGCCTTCACTTCTCAAGGCCTTCGTTGACACTCATTTTTAGACTGGATCCAATATCAATTTTCGCTCTGATGCGGAATTTAACCCACGAATAGAGGGCCGGCAGGCGATCGTATTGGTGTGTGGATCTGCTGGGTAGGTTATGGGGATCTACTGGGTAGGTTATGTGGATCTGCTGGGTAGGTTATGTGGATCTGCTGAGTAAGTTATGTGGATCTGCTGGGTATGTTATGTGGATCTGCTGGGTAGGTTATGTGGATCTGCTGGGTAGGTTACGTCGATCTGCTGGGTAGGTTATGTGGATCTGCCGGGTAGGTTATGTGGATCTGCTGGGTATGTTATGTGGATCTGCTGGGTAGGTTATGTGGATCTGCTGGGTAAGTTATGCACTAGTTCGAGGTCACGTGAGCGACATTGTTAGTCGCTAGTCGCGGTTCCAATTTAACGACAGAGTGGCACCCCATAATGCTCCGTTCCTGTGCCAGTGAACATCACACAAACTGCTGCTCACTGTCCCACGTAAAAAAGTGGAACAGGCAGCAGCTCCGAAAAACCAACAGCATGCACAGACTCACATACATAAGGTCGCTTCCATAATGCTAACACAACACTCTGCTACTAAAATTACAGTTCATCGTGGATTGAAGCGGCGGTCACTAGAAAACCAACAGTTGCACACACATTACTGCATAATGCAAAATCAGCTAGTTCAGCAAACGGCAGTCCGCCATTTTTCTGAACATGTAATTCTAATTCACAATACAAACAACAGTGGGCATATATATACGTATTCCACATGAAATCTACAGCTCACAGTGTCGCTCCACGGACTTAACTCAGTAGCTGGGGGACAGAAACATGTTCTACCAGTACGACATGAGAAAAATGCGTAAGCAAACCGCAACCAGAAGCAAATACACCCCAGATGCCTTAATCTAGTGGTTCTCAGCCGGTGGGGAACACCGCCCCCCCCCCCCCCCCCCTCGGCGGATGGGGGAGGGTTTATTTTAGGGTTTCCAGGAGGGGAATTGAGATTATTTCAAGATCGGGTTAATGCAAGACCCCGAGGTAGACCAAGAAGGCGGTGGAGAGATAATACATGTACAGACCTACAAGCACTTGGAATCAACGACTGGCAAGAGAAGGTCCACCAGAGAGATGAATGGAGACGGATTGTATTTGCAGCAAAGAACCTCAATGGCTCGGAACGCTGAAGAAGAAGAAGTTAATGCAAGAACAGATTACATAATATTGTTTTTCCCTCCATACTTTACGGTTCTGTAGTTCTCGCTGTTCTGAAATTCGTTTTATAACGTAAGTAGACCCGCAAATCACGTTTTATTTAGACGCCAAGACTTGTTCTAGTATATATAATTATATTTAGCTTCCATTTTTACGTATACTGTTTGGGGGCGGAGGAGGGGGGATTTATAGGGAGGAAATACGAAAAGGGGGGAGGAAGGAATGACGTTCTGAACATATGGTGAAGGGGTGCATGGACCAAAAAAGGTTGAGAACCATTGCCTTAACAGCTCAACAGCCTATCCGCCATATTGGACCAGATGTCCAAGCAAGACTGTGCTGACATGAAGGGTGGGAACTGCGGAGAAATAGAAGATGGGTGCATGGCACATAATGCACGTCACATATATTGGGTTGCTGCAGGCAACAGATGTTGATGAATGTTAAGACATTTGGCATATGATGTCACCAGTGACAGTGACAGAGGTTGATGAATACACTCCATGAAGACGTTTGACATCTGACATGACTTGAGACAGCAACAGGCCTGATACACAAAAAAGTTCCCAAGCTATAGGATAGGTCTTTTATGTGATAAAACCGTCACATTTGGTAGGCCTGTATACATGGAGAGATGGGTGGCTATTCTTTGTCTCTGTTAGCGGACCAGGCATGAAGGCATGAACCCCTGTCCGACCGCTGCATTACATTATCTGTTAGTTAGTTAGTTAGTTAGTTAGTCGACAGATCATCCTCGTTGCACATCGAACCATTCAGTCCATAAGTGCTCGGATCCCCTCCTCAGCAAATCCCGCAGCGTGTAGCGGCTAACGACGCCAGTTCTGTGTTGGTTTATCAATCTTCTTTGGCTTCCTGCGTAGTGTTCTTGTTTGGCCACCCCTCTTTTAATTTGCTGCTCTCGCAGTCTGGCCATTGTTGTAGATTCACAGTCATCACTTGGTTCTCGCAAAAGTCTCACTTCTCATAGAGCATTCAGAATGTCAGCCTGGTCCATGGCGCGTCCGCCCTCCACAGTAGCCTCACCTGCGAGCTTGTCAGACCGCTCATTTCCTTGTACTCCCGCATGCCCTGGCACGAAGATGAACCTAATCTTTGCCAGCCGAGACTGCTTCAGAGGCAGCAACCATTCTCTTCGGGTCGACCCCTCCTCTATCCTCTTGATCATGTTCATTGAGTCGCTAAAGCCCTAGTGAATGTCTGTGTCTCGAGCCATGTTATTGCTTTACTTACTGCCATGACTTCCATGGTCAGGCTACTTGTGGTTTCAGTGAAAGCACCAGAGTCCTCCTTCACAATTCTCCCTCCGGCCCGAGCTGTAAAGGCCCATGAGCTTCTCACATGTCGGACGACCGACCCATCTGTGTAGATGACCGCGTCACTGTCTAGCGAATTCTCGAAAATCAACGCTTGTACTTCAGCCTCAACAGCAGCCGGATTTTCTTGTCTGCATTTTCTATCTAGTTGGATGCAAACTGAAAAGGATATGCAAAAATCTGTTGGCACTTGCACCCACTCCTCGCCAGGTTCTAAGTCCTCAAGTGAACACACCTGTTGAAGAATGTCTTCGGCTTGACCCATCCACGACCGTCCTCTTTTTAACCTGCTGCCCTTCACCTTCCTAATTTCACTATGCAGTGGATGTTGTGTGTTTGCGTTAATTCTGAGGTAGGCGCGTGCCCTGCAAACTTGTATTCTCTCTTCAATGGTTGGAAAATCAAGAAGGTAGCGCATCGCCCTGCATGCTGTATCTCTTGTACATCCAAGAATAATGCGCATAGCTTCATTCTGTATCCTTTCCATCCTTTCTATCTGCTTACGACTGAGAGTCAGGATTGCCATTGCATACTCCAAAACAGACATGACCAGCCCCTCGTACAGAAGACATAGATGGCGCTGCTCACAGTTTGCTACCGCCATCACCCGCATCGCTGCCAAACCCCGCTTGGCCTTTGTTATCACCTGGTCTATGTGCACATTATAAGCAAGGCTTCGATCAAACCGTATCCCCAGGTAATTCATTGCCTGCGTTCTTTCCACCGTCTCTGAACACAGCATTATAGTTGGTGTTGGATTGTTGACAATATGATTATTCAACGAGAACCAAGTCACTTTTGCCTTTGTTGGGTTGACCATTGCCCCAGCTTCATCACACCAAGTACTTATGCGATTGAGTTCGGTTTGTAGTTCCACAGCAACCTCCTCTCTATCCTTACCCTGACGATACACTAAAACATCATCGGCATATGACAATGTCCTGCCAGGTCCAGTGATCTGCTCACTGGTGATTCTCACTGTGTAGGCGTTGAACAGTACCGGAGATAATGGTGATCCCTGTGGTAGGCCAGGATATATTGTTGTTGGTTCCGAAGTCCAACTGCCGCATCTAAAAACTACTTTCCGTTGGAAGAGGGTTGCAGCGATCCAACTAAGGAGGAATGGACTTATGTTTAGTTCGAGAAGCTGAAACATTAAAAAATCCAGTGGTACTCTGTTGTATGCGTCCTCAAGATCAATCGCTGCAGCAACGGTTTCAATGCCTGAGTGGAAACCTTCATAGACATCATGGGCAAAGACTGCTGCATTGGTCCAGGTTTCTCTTTTTGGACGGTACCCACACAGGGTAGGTGGGAAAACATCTTGCCTCTCTAGTTGGCTTGATATTTTCCTGGCAATTACCTTCTCCAGCAGCTTGCCTATTGTATTCTGCATGGTTATAATTCGATATCCCTGAATTTTTTTGTGGTCTTTGTCAGGCTTCGGCAAGGGAATCAGATAGCTGTGTAACCATTCCTCCTTGATGCTAGCACTCCCTATACTGTTGTTGTACATGTCTGCTAGTTTCTCTAGCTCATTGTCGGTACACCTATTTATGTCGTCGTATCTTATGCCATCAGGACCTGGAGCACTGTTTTTTGATCGTCGAAGCACAGCCTTGATTTCTTTCACTGTCACTGTGTCTTCACCCGAAGTGTTCTGGGCCTTGCATCTGTCTGAGGTGACCTCCTTGGCCAGATTTCGGCCTCCTGTGTCTGTCTGGTTGCTCTGCTCAAGGTAGCGTTCAAAGAGGGCTTTGCCCTTGTCCTCGTCAGTCCTCTGCCAGATGAGGTCAGCACCTTGGAAGTCAGAAATGCTCTTATTCTTGACTACACCACTCATGCTTTTATGTAGTCGCCAGAACAATTTCAGTGACTTGTCTGTGCTTACTCTTTGACACACCTCTGCCCATTTTTCGCTTTTAACCACCTTGACCAGTTTTTTGAAATAGCTTACTTTTGTGTGCATCTCTCTTTCTAAGTGCAAGCAGGGACTAGGATGACCAGCTCTGTTCTTCTTGGCATTTTGCCATCTCCTTACAGCACTACGCTTATCCATCCAAGCCTTCTCCACCTCGAAACTCCACCACGTTGGCTGCTCCCAGCTTTTTTTCCTGCCCTGAAACGTTCTGCGCTTGTCACGTCTTATTTTACTCACCACATCTTGCCCTGTACTGTCACACTGGAACGTCTTTACCTTTAGCTTGTGCTGCCTGGTTCTGCCTTTCTCCACCAATATGCTGCAAGGGTGGTGGTCGCTGCCATGGTGTCCTAGGACACCCCATCTACACACTGTAGTGAGTGAAGGTGAAACTAGCGCCAGATCAATAGCACTGTCCTCATCGCCTGGACGGCTTGCTGTCCTGGTGACACAGCCACTGTTGATACAAACCAGGTCGATGGTTTCCAGTGCAGTCTCAAGCTCCTCCCCTTGTGTATTGGAGGAAGTGTTTCCCCATGATCTGCCTTTAGCGTTGAAGTCACCACAGAAAATAACATTTCTCTCGTGGCCTAATATGCCACTTAAGCACTGCCACTTCTGGGCGTCCACACTCGCATTGCGGGCATAAACATTAACCAACACGAATGGTGTACTGAAATGAACTCTCAACGCCTGTATTTGTAAATCGTCACTGTCCCAACTGGACATGTCTAGCTCTGACGCCACCATGCTGTCGCGAACGAGAATCGCCGTTCCCAGATGTCGTCTGTTGTAGAAACATTTGAAGCCGGCAATTCGGAGTAGCTGATCGCCCAGTCTCGTCTCCTGGAGTGCTACAATGTCGTTCCTGTAAACTAGGGTTTCTAAAATAGAGCCCCGTTGTTTTACACTGGCACAGTTCCAATATAGAATACGGATGTTCCTGAGTCCTAGTCGGTGACACTTGAGTCTAAAACGTCTCAAACCAGTCAAAACTGTGTCACAATACACTAACTCGCCCGCTGTTGTTGTATACTATAGTTAACCCGTTAATTAATTAACATTTTGTGACGCTTTGTGTCCACAGATAATTCACTGGTGCCTGCTCGGGTTGATGTTTAGCAAAGTGTGCATTTCAATTCTGACTTTTGTGATCATTTGGTTTTACATAAACAGCTAATAGTTCCATATACTGAATATGTTTGTTGCACGCGTGTATGGCAACACATTGCTTGTTTTGTGTGTATTGTTGGCAGAACCACCGGACGTGTTCCGGGCGAATAGACATGGTTACAAAAATTAAGGGAACTAGAAAACAGTCATGGTGTCGAATGTGGCTTAGATAATATATTATTAATATCAAAACACAAAAAACTATGATAGCAGTGCAAAGTACAGGCCATCAATTACAGTTAACTATCAGATATTAGAACAATTAACAAGTTTCTCCTATCTTGGATATGTAATAACAGATGATGGCAGAAGTTAAATTAGAAATCAAACGGAATAGAAATGGATAAAAAAAAAAGTGTTTTAAACAACATGAAATCACTAAATCAGTATTAATATCTAAAGAGATTAACAACGCATTAAAAATGAGGATTGTCAAATGTTATGTATATTCAACACTGCTGTATGACGCAGAAGCTTGGACAATGGACAAGCAAGTAGAAAGTTGAAAAGAGGCCCTGGAGATGTGGATATACCGAAGAATATGTCGTATTTAATGAAAACATAAACAATCAATTACTCCAGTTCTAGAAAAAATGGGAACGAAAAGAGAGTTGATGAAAGAAATAAAAAAGAAGCAAGTTAAATATTACAAAGACTTAACACTCATATAAAAACCATAATGGAGGGTAAGACTGAAGGCAAACGAACAAGAGGTAGACAACGATACAAGTGGGAAGATAACATCATGAGATGGTGGGAAGATAACATCATGAGATGGTGGGAAGATAACATCATGAGATGGACGAACAGCAATCTCTGAGTCGTGCCATGCTATGATACAGAGAGGTGGCCGCATCAGGTAGCACAGTAAGGGGGAATAAGGGGGCGGCATTTTTAAAGAAAAACATATGTAAAGGGCGGTATTTCGAAGGCTTGCTTCATACTGGGAAAATCTACCCCATGGTCCTGAGCAATCTGACAGAATGTACAATCAAAGCATGAGACAGACAGTGGTGAAGATCCATTGCAGCCACTGTAGACAACACCCGATTAACAACTTTCTTGCAGTCTATAAAACATATACAATCCAATCATATTGTCGTCAGTTTGGTTTCCCATTCTCTCTCCAAGATGTTTCTACGGATAGGGTTTTCTTGGGCCAAGTTGGGAACATGTATTACATATAACAAGATGGCTCTCTTCACAAGACTCAATTAGCCGGTCTCCTCTGTCGTTTCTGGTTCACACACCATGTTGCGCTGCTGCCTGCTTATACTTCCTTGTTCCAAACCTATCGCTCATGTCTTCCGTGACTATTGTGACCCATAAAGAAGGCGTGGACAGTGCAAGTATTGTATTATTGTTCTATCTATTTTCTTGTCCTTTAAAACAATGCGCGTTATTTTATTATCATGATTCATCCACTATTTTGCCGATTTCATTTATAAAATAAAATACAAATTGGAACTTACTTGTTAGCGTTTTATCGTGCAGAAGCCCCATTATCATTATCATCATCATCATCATCATTATCACTACCACCACCACCACCATCATAATCATCATTACCACCACCACCACCATCATCATCATTATTATCACCACCACCACCACCATCATCATCATTACCAATACCATCACCACCACCACGATCATCATCATCATAACCACAACCACCACCATAATTATTACCACAACCACCATCATTATTACCACCACCACTACACCGTCATCATTATTAACACCACTGTGGTATGATATTTTGTGTGAGGAGATAGATATCCCCAAATAACGGTTGCCAACTACTAAAAGAAGACCAGGAAAGGTTCGCAAGACTCCTTAGTTAACTGTATCAGACAAATCTGGCTTGATTTCACTAAGGGATCAAGTAATGTTTCCAGGTAGAAGGCCAAGAGAGCACATGAAAGTGACTTATGAGAGGATGGAGCCGGTCGCTCAGAAAGTCGTGGCGTGCTGATGATCGTAATCTAGCCTAGGAATCAACATACAGCTGAAAGATGCTGGTGTTGACCGCAATATCCTGAAACAGGATGGAAACGCGGGGAAAAAAAAATATATATATATATATCCGTGGCCGAGGGGTTAGCAGCTTTCTCCGCTAACTCCGAATACTCTCGTCACGTGACGCGACGAGAATTATCAGTGGGTCGAATCGCAAAAGTGACTTATGAGAGTATGGAGCCGGTCGCTCAGAAAGTCGTGGCGTGCTGATGATCGTAATCTAGCCTAGGAATCAACATACAGCTGAAAGATGCTGGTGTTGACCGCAATATCCCGAAACAGGATGGAAACGCAACAACAACAAAATGGATGACTGGAATAATATGCACAATGGGTATATTGCTAATTAACAGCACTGATAATTGGACACATAATGTCCGTCATCTAAAATGTTCCACAGCAGGTCATATTTTCTGGCGTGGTGAAGTCTTTGTTGTTTACTTGGCAGTTATTGTTCTGGTCTAAAGGAGATTCCCTTTGGGGTGTACGGCTATTGGCAGTTGGCGGTCGCTGAGGTATCTAATATTAGTATTTGGGTACTCAACTTATGATAGGGCCTGGGTGGTCAGTGGCTGACATCAGGTCTTCACTCTTTACTGCAGTACAAAGGTGAGATCCATCAGTATTCACTGGTGGCCTTACAGGTAGGCCAAACGTAAGTACCCCGTATAGACACAATCATGTAGGCCCACAAACCACCAACTGTTTAACAAAAGTAACAACAACCATGTACTCTCCCCCACAAGAAAGTTGGGTACCATATCATATTTCATTCACCGGACCTCCATCTTAAGTTGTTCATTGCGGATTTGCCTATATGCTGCTGGCGGTCGGTCAAGGCACAGTGGACGTACAAGAAGTCCATACATCATCTACCCGTTTACCTTTTACTATCACTAATGTCAGGCCTTTACCTCATGTGTTTTCGGTCCAATGATATGATGCGATGAATAGTCTCTCTCTCTCTCTCTCTCTCTCTCTCTCTCTCTCTCTCTCTCTCTCTCTCTCTCACACACACACACACACACTTATATTTTCATGTAGTGTTTTTCATGCAGTTATGTCGATTTGTGTTTGTTTATTCTGTGCTGACGAAAGCTTTGGCCGCAACGTTCATTTTGTTGCTTGTTATCGTGTTCTAGTAAAGCTCACAATTTACTTCCCGTCGTCTTGTGATTCATTCATTGCCATCAGATGACCCAGGGGCAATAATCAATCAATCAATCATGTGCCATGCCGGAAAGCGTGGGCGGTCATGACTCGCCATTTCACTCGATCACCAGAGTCGTGGATCAGCTCAGTGTTCCTGTCTCATCTATGCCATGTGACCAAGCCATCCAGGTATTTTCATCTCGGTCTTCCTCTTGGTCTGTTCCCTTCGATCTTGCCAGTTGTCACTAAGTTCTCCAATCCATTTCTTCTCATTACATGTCCAAAAAAATTGTGACTGTCTACGTCTAATTTCTCTAATCAATTTACGATTTTCATTTGTCTCCTGTAGTACTTGGTCATTGGTTTTTCTGTCTGTCCATGGTATTCTTTGCATTGTCCTCAGAAACCACATTTCTGCAGCCATCAGATGTTTTTCAGCTTGACTGCTCATTGTCCAAGTTTCACATCCATACAAAAGAACAGGCTCTATGTATCCCCTCAACACTCTTTTTCTCGTTTCAGTTGACATCTTTTTATTGGTCAGAATGTTTTTCATCTTGCTAAAGGGGCAATAAACGCACTTAAAAATGCACGAACTTCAAAGAGAAACAATGTTTGCACTGAGTGAAAAAGACGCACGTTCTGTGTTGGTATTAAAATGAATGGGAAATGTGGGTGAGGAGAGGCGGGTTTTAACTCTTAGCGGACTTGAATATTTTCATCTGCTTAGTGGAGAGCTGAGTAGCTCAGGGATTTTTTTAAATATACTGTTATAGCTCTCCTTAGCTAAACGTGTGTTTATGACGATTTTAATGTGGAGTTGCATTACCCCCATTTAACAATAATCACAGTTCAAGCGTTTTAAAAAGAGCGGATGACCATCCACTGGTTGCCGAATACCATGAGCCGCGAATTAGTCAAAGAATTAGTCGGAATGGCGACAAATACGCCGGAGCCTTCAGACTGAAATATGGTGTGCGGAAGTGGGGTGATTTGTGTAACCCACCCAAGAGGTGCCGCATTATGCCAGACTAAACATCCCTGGTATAACCAGTAATAACCATCCCATCCTCTTCACGATGCCAGGGCGCAGAACAACGCACCCAAAATGTGGTTTTAACGACCACTGGGCCAATAGGTGCGCAGGTCAAAGACCGAGGCCGAAGGTTGATGACAACACGGTGGGAAAACTTTTCACTGCTAGCAGAACCAAAAACCCAGTAACCGCCGACACAGCCGCGAGAACAAGAGGAAACAGCAGCGCAGAAGCCAACACCAGTGCCCACACCACCCGAGACGACAAAACTAATACTTTTGCAACAAACGACAGTACGTATGAAAGTACGAGCGAATCAGGGGCCAGCTGCCAAAAAGTTGACAACGAAAACTTCCAAGAAGTAATCTACGACAAGACGAGGAAGAGACAGGCAAAAAGTTGAAGTGTTAGTTCAGACGACAGTCTCAATGAAGAGACATCGCCCATAAGAACGTGAATACAGATACTGTGTAACAACCCTGAAAGCAAAGTGTTAGTGAACCGTTTTCACTGACTGCTAGCTTTAGGCTGACAAGTTCTATAAGACAAGGATGTCCACTATCAACACTTTTGTATATTCTGACATTTGAGCCATCATTAGACAAGATCAGGCAAGATACCAACATTAAAGGCACATTCATACAGGGAATATGACATAAGAAGGTCATTGCTTATACAGACAATACTGCCTTCTTCCTTTCAAGCAACACATCCATCAGAAACATACTGCGCACATTTTCCCACTTTGGAAAAATCAGTGGAGCCAAACTTAATATACAAAAAATCACAGATTAAGGGCCTGAGAAAGTGGAAACAAAAGTTTGATTTCCCTCCAGACCTAACATACATAGACAATATGAAACTATATGGGATTACATTTCTGTGTGACCCCAGAACAACACACAAAGAAACATGGCTAAAACGTACACAACACAGCACATATATGCTACACATGTATAAATACTAAACAGCATCAATATTTGGCAGAAGCACAATAGTTAACACATACATCAACCAAACATAATATACTTAGTGACAGTGTTAAATCCTCCAAAACAGACAATAACAGACATAAATAAACAGATCAAACTATTTATCTGTAGCAAGACAATACACATCGCACAACATGAAACACTCATACAGGACAAGAAACAAGGAGGAATAGTACTGCAGGACATACAAACATACAAGCACTTAGAATCAGCCACATAGGTAATATTATCAGATATCCAGAGCAACATGGATTAGCATTATATTATATAGCATACAGAATAAAACATCTCACAAAACTAAACAATGCAGCAGCATATTATCAGGGCATACTGCCTAGATTCTGTCACACTTGTATAAGGCAATACAAGGACATGAACATTTAATACAGGAGACAACACGGGATATATATGAACATTTAATGCAGGAGACAACACAGGAAATATACAAACACTTAGTTAATAAACAAGCACCATCACCTAAACTGAGAATCAAAAGAGGACAAAAATACTTCCTGTCAGACTACATATTCACCTTTTCCAACTTACACAACAAACACATCACACTAAAGCAAGAGAAGTCACTTACAGACTACTTTTCAATATGACACCCATAATACCAAAAGTCGCATGCAGATCCAGACAAATAGGAAAATGCCAACTATGCAGGAACAACGTACAAAAGACAGAAGAACACATTTACTACACACGTCAAACAGTCACAGATGCAGCAGAAACCACCAAACAATTAATATACACACACACACACACAGGTAAATAAACAGACATGTACAAGGCAATCTTACTGAACATTTTTCATAATACACACACACACACACACACACACACACACACACACACACACACACACACACACACACACACACACACACACACACACAACTACTTCAAACACTAGCAGAATACAGAAACTTAGTTTGGACTTGCAACACCAAGTCAAGGTTCAATTATCTTCCATACAACAGAAACTTATTTTTACTAATGTTCACATACAAATTATCTACTATATTTCCTGATGGAAATGTGTACACTTCCAGTAATTTAATTGTCTCTTGATATGAGGATGATAAACTGGGAATACAGTAACTATAAGGCCTGCTAAAGGTCATCAAAATACGAAACACAAATACGATATTCAAGATTCAGTATTTTAAAAAAGAGAGATATTTAACCTCGTAGATCCTTTGTTTACAATACCCGTCATGGGAGAAATGAATCAGCACATTTTCATTCTTTGTCGTCGGGGATTTAGAAATATTGCAACAGTTAGGGCAAAGGTTCATTGAACTACCCAGCACAAATGGAGGCTGTACCTCATAGGTCAGTTTCTTTGTCAGTCTTGAAGTGGGAAGTATGACCATGACCAAGACAAAAGTTCGTTTAACCTCCATCCATACCCCTCTCACGCCAAATAAATCCAGTGTGCATGTGATGGATTTTACTAGCCAATGCCCCTAACTTCAGGCTTTGTTTCATTTGCAATCATGTTCTCTTCTCCCTCTCCCCATCTCTTTATCTCCCTTCTCTCTCTCTCTCTCTCTCTCTCTCTCTCTCTCTCTCTCTCTCTCTCTCTCTCTCTCTCTCTCTCTCTCTCCTGCGAGCGTGCTAACAAATGTATCATTTTTCGATGTAGTCACCATTGCGTTGAGTGCAAGTCCTCCAGCGTCGATAAAGTGCTTGAATTCTTGTAGTAAAATATTCTCTTGGTCGCGCGTGTACTCACTCATGCACCACCTTCTGTACCTCTTTATCGAACCGAAAAGTCTTTCCTCCCAATGGCTCTTTGAGTTGTCCAAGCAGGTGAAAATCACCTGGGGCTAGGTCTGATGAGTACGGGGATGTGATACACACTGAATTTTGAGGTCTTCGATGGTTTAACAGCTGCACATTCAGTATGGGGTCGAACATTGTCATGTTACAAAAGAACACCTTTACTCAGAAATCCATGTCATTTGGATTTTTATTGCCGGTCGAATATGATTCCTGAGAAGATCTGTATACGTATCACTGGTGACTGATTTCCGTCTGGGCCTGTAGTGCTCTAAAATAACACCTCGTTCATCCCAAAAGAGAATCAGCACAATCTGCCCGTGTGAAACTACTTTGGTTTCGGTGATGAGAGATGGCGGCGGCGTGGTACTGAACTCCGGTTTCATCTCCAATAACATTTCTTGAAAGAAAATCATCACCTTCTACGTCAAAGCACTGAAAAAGTTCTTGACAAGCATCAGTGAGTCGATATTTCAATTCTGGAGTAATCTGCCGTGGTACCCACCTTGCAGACACTTTGTGGCACTGTAGCACATCATGGATGATGTGGTGTGTTGAAACCTTGACTGGCGTCAAGATATGCGTCAATGTTACTCACAGTCAATTGGATATTTTATTGTGCGAAGCCTTCATCGGCTGCAGTCGACTCTGGAATCACTACTCCGTGTTCCTGACATAGTCGTGAACAGTGTGTCACAGACGTCACACTTACTCTGCTCATACACTTGCTGGACTTGCTTGCTTGCTTGTGTTCGTTGGCTTGAGCTCCAACGTGAAGTCCTGTATGTCGGATGAAGGCATCCTGTTGTCCAACATCAGTGTGATGTCATACAGGACCTAAGGTTTGCGTGAGTATCCGTTGTCCCATGTCTGGCTTATTGGTGTGCAGACTGGTGGTTCCTCGCCGTACAGGCAGACACTCTCCGACTTCGGAGGAATCGGCGATCCTACTGACTTTAGCCAGGACCCCGAAGGGACCTGTTGCCCAGGACGCTCGACGAGGACGCGTCAATAGGTCTTGGCCAGTATATAACCCGGCCCTGATGCCTTGGAAACACCTCTGCGTCCCACTTGCTGGACTGACAGGCATGCATCACCATACTGGACCTTCACTTGCCGATACATTTCTATAGGCTTCATATCTTCACTTATCTAACAACGGATAACAGACAGAAGACAACAGCCTCTTGGCTCTCAGTGTAGCTGAGAGCAACTACGAACTACTACCGTGTTTGTGACGGTTCAGTCTGTGTAAGTGACTGTTGAGTGTGTGTAAGTGATTAACTGTTGAGTGTGTGTGTGTGTGTGTGTGTGTGTGTGTGTGTGTGATTTTTCAGTCTGTGTAAGTGACTGCTGCGTGTGTGTAAGTGACTGCTACGTGTGTGTAAGTGACTGCTGCGTGTGTGTAAGTGACTGCTGCGTGTGTGTAAGTTACTGCTGCGTGTGTGTAAGTGACTGCTGCGTGTGTGTAAGTGACTGTAGAGTCTGTGTAAGTGATTTTTGCCTGTGTATGTGACTGCTGATAGTGTGTAAGTAACTGTTGAGTGTGTGTAAGTGACTATGAGCGTGTGTATGTGAATGTTAAGTGTCTGTGTGCATGTGTGTGTGTGTGTGTGTGACTATTAACTGTGCGTAAGTAACTGTTGAGTGTGTGTAAGTGACTGTTGACTGTGTGTGACTGTTGCGTGTGTGTACGTGACTATGGAATATGTGTGTAAGTGACTGTTTAGTGCGTATGTAAGTAACAGTTGAGTGTGTGTAACTGTTGAGTGTGTGTAAGTGACTGTTGACTGTGTGTGTAAGTGACCGTCGAGTGTGTATAAGTGACTGTTGAGTGTGTGTGACTGTTGACTGTGTGTAAGTGACAGTTGAGTGTTTGTCAGTGACTGTTCAGTGTGTGTGACTGTTGAGTGTGTGTAAGTGACTGTTGACTTTGTGTAAGTGACTGCTAAGTGTGTGTAAGTGACTTTTTATTATTTGTAAGTGACTGCTGAGTGTGTGTGACTGTTGAGTGTATGACTGTGTGTGACTGTTGAGTATGTGTGACTGTTGAGTATGTGTGACTGTTGAGTGTGTGTAACTGTTGAGTGTGTATGACTATTGAGTGTAAGTGACTGTTGAGTGTGTGTGACTGTTGAGTGTGTGTGACTGTTGAGTGAGTGTGACTGCTGAGCGTTTGTAAGTGATTGTTGAGTGTGTGACTGTTGAGTGTGTGTGACTGTTGAGTGTGTGTGACTGTTTTGTGTGTGTGTGTGTGACTATTGAGTGTGTGACTGTTGAGTGTTTGTAAGTGATTGTTGAGTGTGTGTGACTGTTGAGTGTTTGTAAGTGATTGTTGAGTGTGTGTGACTGTTGAGTGTGTGTGACTGTTGAGTGTTTGTAAGTGATTGTTGAGTGTGTGTGACTGTTGAGTGTTTGTAAGTGATTGTTGAGTGTGTGTGACTGTTGAGTGTGTGTGACTGTTGAGTGTGTGTGACTGTTGAGTGTGTGTGACTGTTGAGTGTGTGTGACTGTTGAGTGTGTGTGACTGTTGTGTGTAAGTGACTTGTTTCTGTCTGACTGTTGAGTTTCTGTATGTGACTGTTGAGTGTGTGTAAATGACTGTCGTATGGTTATAAGCGATTGTTGAGTGTGTGTGTTTTCTTTTTTACGCATTCTCGTTTTTGAACTCAAGCGTAGTCCATACACACTATTTATAGTAGTGATGGACTGAATGTTACGTATGGATTAGCTTTCTCTATTAACAGTGTCCCTCGCCATCAGGCGAACCCACTCCGACTTCAGAGGTACTTGTAATTTGCGTCCCCAAGTCAAGGATGACAGGTCAACATTTTAATTCAGCTGTCTGGTGTAGGGGTTGAACCGCTTACCTCGGCATCAGCACACCTGATATTTAAGAACACGCGTTCTTACCCATTCGGCCATGCGGACCTTCGAGTGTGTGTGTGTGTGTGTGTGTGTGTGTGTGCGTGTGTGTGTGTGTGTGTGAGAGAGAGAGAGAGAGACTGTTGAGTGTGTCTAAGTGATTGTTGAGTGTTTGTAAGTGATTGTTGAGTATGAGCTACTATTGAGTGTGTGTGACTGTTGAGTGTTTGTAAGCGATTGTTGAGTGTGTGTGACTGTTGAGTGTGTGTGACTGTTCAGTGTAAGTGACTGTTGTGTCTGTCTGACTGTTGAGTGTTTGTGACTGTTGGGTGTGTGTAAATAATTGTTGAGTGTTTGTAAGTGATTGTTGAGTGTGTGTGATTGTTGAGTCTGTGTAAGTGACTGTTCTCATCTGTAACGCTCTGTTCCTCCGTTTCTTTCTCTTAACTCTCTTTTTCTCTCTCTTACTTTCTATTATCCCCCCCCCCTCTCTCTCTCTCTATATATATATATATATATATATA
Source organism: Cepaea hortensis (assembly GCA_963921405.1). Lineage (NCBI taxonomy): Eukaryota > Metazoa > Mollusca > Gastropoda > Stylommatophora > Helicidae > Cepaea > Cepaea hortensis. Next base: position 8,050,881 of record OY992894.1, on the reverse strand, counting down.
TATATATATATATATATATATATATATATATATATGTGTGTATATATATATATATATATATATATATATATATATATATATATATATATATATATATATATATATATATATATATATATATATATATATATATATATATATATATCTGTCTCACCCTATCTACTATGTCCTGTTTTGATGCGGGACAGGTTCGCATGTTTTGCTCGATCAAGGAAGTAACTTGTACATCCTTGTTGATTAGTTATCTAACAACTGGCCAAGAAACCACAAACAGCCAACACATGCCTGGGAAGACTGCGACTCCTGTAAAATGATATGCAACACACTTTTCTGTTTGTTCCATTCTTCTGATTGATGTTGTGTGTGTTTATTATGACTCCTGATATTGTGTTAGTGAGAGACGCAATCTGCTGGCACCGGCTATTGGTGGCACTGATCATGTCTGCAGCAATGCTTCAGTCGGGTACTTCAGGGGAACAGATGGAGCAAAATATTGCAGCTGGCACATGGGTGGATTCACTACACAAGCACACATACAACACATATATAACACATAACACACACATATAATACACAGCACACATATAATACACACAGCACACACACCACATACAATACACACGTAACATACAGCACAGACAAACACATACAACGCACGCATAGCACATACAGCACAGACATAACACATACAGCACACACATAACACAAAGAACACACACTTATAAGCAAACATATAACACATTATCACACGCATACCACATACAACACACACACACACAGCACACTCATAATGACACATACAGCACACACATAACACACAGAACACACACACATAACACAGAATACGTAGAAAACACATACAGTACTCACACAACACAGCATAAGCAAAACACATACAACATCCACACGCACCACGAACCCTGAACATGCACCAACGATTAGCCGAAACCAAGCCAGCGAGACGGCCTACAGAAGATCCAACCCTGGCCTCCCCAAGAGAATATGTAGACAGACAATCAGTCAACCACGAAGCCGCCCCTTGTCTTACACATACTCCCTGCCCGCCACCCTGTGCTGGTTATTGATCCAGCTTCAGACACCAGCCGTCTAGGTCTGTATGTTGTGACGCCGCTGTCACCACTTCTAGCCAAGACCACGGACTATGTGAGAGATGAATCAAGCAGTTTCCCCTGCCATACCCATGCTCTTAAATCAATAACTTCAAGAGAAAAATCAAAGAGCGAGGTGGCATCACCGCCTCGCTGCCTGGTCCGTCACTGCGAGGCCGAGTGATCCAGGCTTGAGAGCTAAGCCAGTACATCTCCACTGCGCATGCGCAAACATATCTGCATTTTTCCTGACTACTGTTCTGAAATTCGTATTACAACTTCCGTGATACCATAAGCTGTGATATTTTCTCGATTCATTTTGGATGAAATTGTGATATTTCAACGTCTAGATGTTTCCCCGCACTGCAGGATTCGGCTGACGACTGCCCTGGTTCTGCTGCACAAACCACTGGCGAGGGCTCGCGCTAAGGTGGCGGCCAAAATGGTTTTCTTTAACGGTTCGTTCAAAATAAAGATCTGCGAGGCTGTGGATCTGAAGCCGACGGATTTCTCAACTCGGCTGCAGATGGGACCTATGATGATCGAACCGTACGTGAATATAGACGTGGACGAGGTGTACGTTGCCAAGACCACCACCAAACCCAAGAGCCTGAAACCCCAGTGGGTCTGGAACGAGGATTTCACGTCGGAAGTTCACAATGGACAGAATATGAATCTAACCGTTTTTCACGACGCCGCGATCCCGCCTGACGATTTTGTGGCTAATTGTACGATTCCTTTCGATGACGTTAAGGAGAAATCCGATTTTTGGGTAAGTGTTAATTCTACTTGTGATTTAAGCAGTTGTTTCTTGTAATTATTGTTAACAATACGCGAATCCAAATCTTGAAGCGGTAACCATTTTTCTCTCGGATCCTCTCGTAATCAGGTCTCTTCATCCGGACATTTTCCGATTTCACATTCTTAACATTAATATTAATAATCTGTTTTGCTTTCTAGTTTACTTTGATTCCGTGGCAATCATTGTTTACTTCAGTAGCAGACTAAGCCAAGAATTGTTGTGTTAAATGTATCAATGACTTCAAGAAGAATCAGGGTGGTTCCTAATCGTTGAACTGTTTCTGTTCCTTAGATCGATTTGGAACCCAATGGAAAACTGCATGTTGTTATTGAGCTCAGCGGCTCGCAAACAGAAGGTAAGACCCCGTTGATTTCACTAATTTACACACATAGTGGCCAGGAGATGCATATTTGTGGATATTTGTGAGTGTTTAGAAGGAAATGAGCGGTTGGTGAGCGAGCTGGCGAGGGTTGTCACCCGTGTCGGGGACAGTGTCAGCCTCGCCAAAGATCGGAACAGATTCCAGAATGACGTCGACGATACTTGTCGCGCTCTTTCGTGTTTATGTTAATTAGCAGCGAAAAGTGACATTCGTGCTCACTTTTAATCCCCCCAGGCCCCAGATCAGGGAAAGCCGTGAGAATTTAAGAGAAGTTTGTCTATTACAGACGATTTCTGAGACAAGTGATAAAATCAGACCCGCAGACGATATTGTCCTGGGGGGTGACCTTGAATGTTGACCCGGGCAGGTCAACAGCTGATGCATATCTCCTAGCTAGCAGAACACTCTCAGACAACCCCGTGCCTTTAATGACACCCCTGAGACTGGCAACTGTTTCACCACAGATTACAGAATAAACGTGTAGTTTATCAAGCACTCTAAGACACCAACTGCCAGACTGCCTGGGTGCTATCAGTATCAGTTGACCAGGCCATGTTATCTGACAGTCTGCCAGCTATGATGGCATATGTTATGACATGTTTATGAGCTATGGAGAGGTTATTCCCCGCTGTACTTAGAGCCAATATCTTTATTTAGTCAAATTTATTGTAGTGATTTCAAAAGATAGTAAATAGAGTTTTTAGAAATAACATTTACTTTTTATGTCTGATAAGAACTTGGGAAGTCCTTATCCAGATACTGAAAGATCAAAAGTTAGGTCAGATCCCATATATAGTACAGTCTAGGGGTGTCATTTTTTTAAAGTCCTGGACATAAACTAGACAGCTGAATTCCTTTATGTGATTTTTCTTGCTGACTTCTCACGTATGGTACTCACTTGTCGTCTCCATGTGTTGAAGTCATTCCTTGTCCTGGATTTGAACCTGTCTCTTTATCAACATAAGGCAAATCTTCTAACCGTGTCAGGAATTAGGTTGTTAGAATACAAGCCTGTTTGTCTGGCAGTGTGGTTGCTATACTGGTCTATCTGGCAATATTGATGGTATACTGGTCTGTTTATCTAGAAATGTTGATGGTATACTGGTCTGTTTATCTGGCATTGTTGATGGTATACTGATCTGTCTATCTGGCAATGTTGATGGTATACTGGTCTGTTTATCTGGCAGTGTGGTCAGTATACTGGTCTGTCTATCTGGCAATGTTGATGCTAAACTGGTCTATTTATCTGGCTATGTGGTCGGTATATACTGGTCAGTTTATCTGGCAGTGTTGATGGTATAATTATCAGTTTATCAGTCACTGTTGTCACTGTACTGGCCATACACAGCCTGTAGTGCTATTCATATCATCTCATCATGTTCCTCTTGTACCTTGTAGTGTCGAGGTGAAATATAAACAGCAGGAGAGCACCCGCTTATGGGCTTCATGTATCGATATTCCCATGGACTCTGTTATTCCCTGCGTCCTCTGTTTCCCTCTTGTCTGTACATCATTGCTTGTTGTGGTATACTGTTAGTTGGTAATCTACTTGCATGGCCAAACCATTTGATTTGCTGCCTTCTAATAAAATCTAGTGCAGCTACAACCTGTACTTTAGTCCTGATTTGCTCATTTCTGATCTTATATATTCTTGATACATTGAGTATTCTTCTCAGGAATCTCATTTCTGTTGTGATTTTTCTTTTCTCTTTTTCTGTCATTGTCCAAGTTTGGCATTGGTAACATAGAGTTGGTAGGAAGATTGTGTTGTAAAGTGCCTTCTTAGTAGTTATTGATACATGTTTGTTCTTTAGTATTGGTGCCATTTGTCCAATGAGTTGGTTTGTCTTATTGCATCTATTTTAGATCTCATCTTCTGATTTGCCATTTGATGATATTATACTTCCTTGGTACTTTACTTGAAACTCTTTACTTGTTTCAAGGGATGTTCGTTTAGGTAAATCGTTGTTGCTTTTTCTTCTTTAGTTATAATCAATACCTCTGTTTTACTTGGGGATGTGTGCATGGTGTGTGGGTGGGGGTATGTTTGTGGTGGGTGGGTGAGGATATGTGTGTGGATGGGGGAATAGTGTGTGGTGTGTGGGTGGGGGATTGTTTGATGGGTGCGGGGATGTGTGTATGGGTGGGGGATATATGTGGGTGAGTAGGGAATGTGTGATGGTTGGGGGAAGCATGTGTGGGTGGTGGGGTGTGTGGGTAGGGGATGTGTGAGTGGCTTAGGGATGTGTAGGTGGGTGAGAGATCTGTATTAGGTGGGTGAGGGATCTGTATGTGTCGGGGCGGGATGCGTGAGTGGGTGGAGGATGTGTGTGGGTGGGGGTATGTGTGATCGAGAGATGTTTGGTTGGGGGTGGGTGGGTGGGGTGTGTGGGTGCGTAGTGGAGGATGTGTGAGTGAGTGTGTTGGTGGATGGGTGGGGAGTGTGTGTGGGTGGGGAGAGGTGTGTGGTGTGTTGGTTGGGGATATGTGTGTGGTGTATGGGTGGGGGATATGTGTGTGGGTGGGGGATTTGTGTGGTGTGTGGGTGGGGGTATGTGCAGGGTGGATGGGTCAGGGTATCTGTGTGGGTGTGGGTGGGGATATTGTGTGGTATATGGGTGGGGGTTATTGTGTGGTGTGTAGGTGTGGGATGTGTGGGTGAGGGATATGTGTGTGTGGTGCGTGGGTTGAGAATATTGTGTGGTAGGGGATTTGTGTGATGTGCGGGTAGGGGATGTGTGTGGTGGGGGATGTGGCTTAGGGCATGTGTGGATGGGTGAATGATGTATGTGTGGGTGGGTGAATAATGTATGTGTGGGTGGTGTGTGTGAGTGGATTGGGGATGTATAGGTGGTTAGGGAGGTGTGTGTGTGTGGGTAGGGAGATGTCAGTTGGTGGGGATGTGTGTGTGGGTGTGCAATGTGTGGGTTGGTGGGTGATGTGTGTGCGTGGGTGGGGAATATGTGGTCGATGGAGGTGTGGTTGGGGGATGGGTGGTTGGAGGTGTGGGTGGGAAGAGGATGTGTGGGTGGGGGATGGGTGTGTGGATTAGGATGTGTATGTGGGTGGGCTTGGGATGTGTGGGTTGGTGGGGGATGTTTGTGTGGGTGGGGAGTGTGTTTGGGTTGGGGTAACAGGTGAGGGTAGTGTGTGTGGGTGGGGGATGTGCAGGAGGTGGATGGGTTGGTTGGTGGGGTATGTATGTCTCCTTGGGTGTGTGTAGGTGGGGGATGTGCAGGAAGTGGATGGGTCGGTTGGTGGGGTATGTATGTGTCCCTGGGTGTGTGTGTGTTGGTAGGTGGGGGTGTGTGTGGGTAGGTGGGATATGGGCCTCATAACATGGTAATTTGCCTTGTTTATGTTTACAACATTCATTTCACAATGTTTTTTCTTTTTCTTCCTATGTGAATGTATAATGCTCTTGATGAACGAAAGATGAGTGATTGGAAGGGCCGAATGTAAGACGGGCCTGCGTGCCCAATTTGTGACCCTTTTAAAATAAAGTTGATTTGATTTGATTTGATTTGTGCTAATTTTCATGTTATGTTCCCTACACATTTTATTTAGACTATTCATGTGGTCTTGTAATTCAGCTTCTGATTTTGCTATTAGTGCTTGGTCATCCGCAAACAGGAGTTCTCTAATGGTTAGATTTGCAGATGGTTCTTCTTCTGTGTTCTTGTCATGCGGTATTCTTGCTGTCTCTGCTTGGCTGGTTTCTTTACATATGTTGTCTATATATGTTATAAACAAGAGAGGGGACAGGACACAACCTTGTGTACTCCGGATCTTATGGTGAAGGGTTCTGAGTGTCCTCCAGCTGCTCTCACTATGCATTCACCGTTGTTGTATAAGCTTCTACATAAGTTTGTTAGATGTGTACTCACTCCATATTGTTTAAGGATTTCCCACAGCTTGTTTCTATCTACTCTATCGAATGCCTTTTCTTGGTCGACAAAGGCTAAGTAGAGTTTTTCATTGAATTCGATTGATTTTTCTATAAGTTGTCTAAGAGCAAAAATGGCGTCTGTGCATCCTTTGTGTTTCCTAAATCCAAGTTGTGTTTCGCTTAGCTAGGGTTCTATAATAGTTTGTAATCTTTTCTCAAGAATTTTGCAAAATATTTTCCCAGTATGACTCAACAGTGAAATGCCTCTGTATTGTGTGCAGTCTCTTTTGCTGCCTTTGTTTTTCCAAATTGGGACAATTATGGTGTTTCCCTAGTCTCGTGGTTCTGTTGTTCTACCCAAACATGGTTGAATAGTCTATGTAGCCATGCTGTTCCTACTTCTCTTGCTGCTTTAATTAGTTCATTTGGTATTTCATCTTGTCCTGGTGATTTGTTCTAATCTGATGGCTTCCATAATTTCTTCTTTCAGTGTGTCTGGTTCTAGTTCTTCGGTGGCATCTGTGTCGGTTTCTTGAATTCCTGTGACATCTAATGGAATGTTGAGAAGTTGATTGAAGTACTGTTTCCATCTTATTAAGATTTGTTTTTTTTTCCCACTTATTGGTTCTCCATTTTCGTTGTTAATTATTTCAGTTGGGTCAAAAGGTTCTCCTCTGGTTCTCATTGCACTTATCTTTTTATAGAAGTTTCTAGTTGCCTCCTTGTAGTTTTTATTTAGAGTTTCTCCATACTCCTCCCAGTCTTTTTGCTTTTCTCTCTTTACTCTTCTATTCACATGTCTTCTCGCTATTCTATATTCTATGTAATCGCTTTCCTGTTTGCTCTTCGACCACTTTTTATAATTTTCCTTTTTGTCTTTTACAGCTTTCTTTACGTAAATTTCCTTTTTGTCTTTTACAGCTTTCTTTACTTAATTTTCCTTTTTGTCTTTTACAGCTTTCTTTACTTCTGCGTTCCACCAACTTGTTATTTTCTTTATCCGTGTTTGGCGTTTTTTCGTGGTTCGACATGTTATCTTTGTAATATTTAAAATGCTTGATTTGAACATCTCCCATTCTTCTTCCACTGTCTTTCTTTCTATAGGTAATTTTACAAAGATTTCAGTTAGCTCTTTTTCATAATTTTCCCTCACTGCCTCGTCTTTGAGATTTATTAAGTTTACTGATTCGCATGTCATGTATTTTCCTGGTCTTTGCTTCCTTCTACTGATGATTCTTATTGTGGCAACGACTGCTTTGTGATCTGTGTTTATACCTAAGTTGGGCACTGTCCTTGCATCTAATATATTTCTTTTTGTGTTATTTCTTGTTAATATAAAATCAATTTGGCTTTTAGTATCTAGATCGTTCCATTTATACCAGGTGTATATTTGTGAGTCTTTGTGTTATTAGAATGTATTTGTTATGTAGAGGTCGCGTTGGCTGCATAGCTCTATCAATCTACTTCCGTTATGATTTCTTTCATTATATTGGTCTCCAAATGCTCCAAGATGTTATTCTATGCCCGATCTGGTGCTGTTGAAAGATACAAAATCAGTACTTGAAGCGCTCCTGTCTGAGAAATTTCTAGTGCTACAGATACTACTTTCTGAACATAGCAGCCAGCGTAGGGTCACTATATAGTGGATACCATCTCACTGTGGAGTACCTGGAAATGAGAGAGCTGATCGATTAGCTAAGGAAGGAGCAATAGATGAACAGCCTGATGTGCCCGTTACATACCACCAAAAGAAAAGAATGATCAAATCTATCAGAAAGCCACCAAAACCTGCTCAAGACGACTATCTTGTTATGGACAGACCAGAACAAGTCATTATTCTGCGCCTCAGAACAGGACACAATAGATTACGCAACCACATGTACACAAAATTCAAGAGTAGTGAATCAGCTATGTGGACATGTGGATTGGTGATGCAGACAGCAGATCACATAAGACTGCCCAACATATGACATATCTAGGCAAACCTTCTGGCCTAGAGAGACGACAGTGAAAGATAAACTCAGTTAAATTCATACAAGAGACAACATTGCAGTTATAGACACATTTCATGGGAACAAAAGAAGAAGAACTGTACTGGCCTGTTTATATGGCAATGTTCTCACTGAATAGACCAGTTGATAGGGCAGGGCAATGTTGTCAGTTTGTTTATCCATTAATATCACATTTATGGCATATATGTTTATTTCTCATAATAACGTTGACTCATTATTTCCAAAGTGGGATTTGTTGTCAATTTTGCCAAAGATACATAGTGCATCCTTAAATAATAACATAATAACAGTTGCAGTTTTATCATTTTGTACTTTAAAATCCCATTACTCACTCAGTATGTATTCATTAATATATTGCTTGTATGGGTCTTTAACTGATTCACTGCCCAAAAAAAGTAGGTTTCGACCAAACAAACATGGATGGCAGAAAATGGGAAGTAGGGGTGTGTCACAGTTATGACTTAAAAGTTGCTAAAATGGTAGCAGATATGTTGTAGTATATATAAAAATTAAAGGTGGTTGTATGGGGAAACTATTGTATTGATATTTTAACAATAGTTTGATTTATGAGCGCATGGCAGTTATGGTAAGTTTGAATAAGAGGCATCCTCCATCAAAGGAAAAGTAAAGTGCCTCCTTCCCTCTGCTAGCCTACAGGACACCCCTGGGCAAGGTGGAGTACTCATTTCACACTCCTGATCAGGGTTATGTGACACCATGGATGCTGGTGGTGGATGGAGTTGAAGAGCAGCTGTCAGATGGTTGTGGTCTCTAAAGTCGCAATTGTAGACAGATGATCTCTTTTTAGAGACAATGGCTATGGCCTTCGGCCAGTATGGTCCCTACGGGGAAGGAAATCATGGCAAACTACCTTCTTTACAGATGTCTGGAAAATTATGTCCCCACAATTTATAGAGAATCAGAGAAATGGTGTAAATGGGTGCTCCATAGGAGCAGCCTCGCCTGGCAGGATCAAGACAAAAACACAGAGCTGATCCATAATTCTGGTGATTGTGTAAGTTTATCAGCATGGCACATGATGATGTTGACATTATGAGGCAACATCTCTGTTACTTGTAGAGATGTCTCCATAGCTGCACTGGTCAGAAACTTTGGTTATTGCTGAGGGATCAAACCCTTTATAACACTGTTGATAAGCCAGGCACTAACTGCTGCCAGGTTACCCAAAACACTAGGAGGTCTCTGTGGCAGAGATTGTTCCCTTGCTTTGTTGATGTTGGTTGGGGTCTTTATTTTGTAAGTAACCACAGCTTTATCAAACTCGATACCTCCATCTTCTTCCCCACCCTTCACCCCATATTTTTTGTGTCCCTTCAGTGAGGATCTTGCTGTAACGAGCACTGTTGATTGCTGAACCTTTTTGCTGATTTGTTCCAATGCTGGTCTTGAGGATCCAAGCTGACCTCATTTTGAGGTGTTGAAGTATCATCCCTATAATCCTGATCATGCTCCATCTGTTGGCTGTTTGGTACCCTGGAAGCAGCTCTTTGAGGACAGAGATTCACCTCTGATGAAGAAGTGAAGACTGCTGCATTCGTGGCTCACAACTCAGACTAACATATTTTTAATAAGGGAATACAAACCCTGTTTGACAGAGTTGAAAAGCAATGAAATCGTGTCAAAAAATTGTGTACAGGGTATTTGTCTCTTCTAAAAGTTGATTACAATAAATTCTACAGCCAGGGATGGATAATTCTTGATATACCCCTGTATGTAATTTGATCTTCTTATACTTTATCTTTCAGCTCTAGAATACAGGCCTTTGACTATTTACCATTTTTCATATTTATTATTTATATGTTTCATGTTTATATCATATTTCTGTTGGTTTACTTATGGGTGTGGGGGAAAGTGGTGGAAGTTGGAGTTGCCAGCCCCATAACAACCCTTTATCTCACTGTTTTGTAATCTCTGTAAAAATATTTGACCATACATCATTCACAGTTATTGTGATCATTCTACACAAATATTTGACCATACATCATTCACAGTTATTGTGATCATTCTACACAAATATTTGACCATACATCATTCACAGTTATTGTGATCATTCTACACAAATATTTGACCATACATCATTCACAGTTATTGTGATCATTCTACATGCATTTGAACTCTAGGTATAACAACAGTTTGTGCATTTTAATGTTGCCATATCTGCATGTTCCTCTTGTGGACTTTTCAAAATGTTTCTGTATGTTATACAGGCAAATGTTTCTGTATGTTATACTGGTAGATGTTTCTGTATGTTATACTGGTAAATGTTTCTGTATGTTATACTGGTAGATGTTTCTGTATGTTATACTGGTAGATGTTTCTGTATGTTATACTGGTAGATGTTTCCGTATGTTGTACTGGCAAATGTTTCTGTATGTTATACTGGTAGATGTTTCTGTATGTTATACTGGTAAATGTTTCTGTATGTTATACTGGTAAATGTTTCTGTATGTTATACTGGCAAATGTTTCTGTATGTTACATTTGTAAATGTTTCTGTATGTTATACTGGCAAATGTTTCTGTATGTTATACTGGCAAATGTTTCTGTATGTTATACTGGCAAATGTTTCTACATGTTATACTGGCAAATGTCTCTGTATGTTACATTTGTAAATGTTTCTGTATGTTATACTGGTGAATGTTTCTGTATGTTATACTGGTAAATGTTTATGTATGTTATACTGGTAGATGTTTCTGTATGTTATACTGAGAAATTTTTCTGTATATTATACTAGTTAATGTTTCTGTATGTTACATTTCTAAATGTTTCTGTATGTTACATTTCTAAATGTTTCTGTATGTTATACTGGTAAGTGTTTCTGTATGTTACATTTGTGAATGTTTCTGTATGTTACACTTGTGAATGTTCCTGTATGTTACACTTGTGAATGTTTCTGTATGTTATACTGGTAAATGTTTCTGTATGTTACACTTGTATTTCTGTATGTTACACTTGTAAGTGTTTCTGTATGTTACACATGTGTATGTTTCTGTATGTTACACTTGTATTTCTGTATGTTACACTTGTAAGTGTTTCTGTATGTTACACATGTGTATGTTTCTGTATGTTACACTTGTAAATGTTTCTGAATGTTACACTTGTAAATGTTTCTTTATGTTAAATTTGTGAATGTTTCTGTATGTTACATATGTGAATGTTTCTGTATGTTACATTTGTGAATGTTTCTGTATATTACATTTGTGAATGTTCCTGTATGTTACACTTGTGTATGTTTCTGTATGTTATATTTGTGAATTTTCCTGTATGTTACATTTGTGAATGTTTCTATACGTTACATTTGTGAATGTTTCTGTATGTTATACTGGTAAATGTTTCTGTATGTTACATTTGTGAGTGTTTCTGTATGTTAAATATGTGTATGTTTCTGTATGTTACACTTGCAAATGTTTCTGTATGTTACACTTGTAAATGTTTCTGTATGTTACATTTGTGAATGTTTCTGTATGTTACATTTGTGAATGTTTCTGTATGTTACATTTGTAAATGTTTCTTTATGTTACATTTGTGAGTGTTTCTGTATGTTACACTTGTGAATGTTTCTGAATGTTACACTTGTAAATGTTTCTTTATGTTACATTTGTGAATGTTTCTGTATGTTACACTTGTGTATGTTTCTGTATGTTACACTTGTGTATGTTTCTGTATGTTACACTTGTGAATGTTTCTGTTTGTTATACTTGTAAATGTTTCTTTATGTTACACTTGTGAATGTTTTTGCATGTTATATTTGTGAATTTTCCAGTATGTTACATTTGTGAATGTTTCTGTATGTTACATTTGTGAATGGTTCTGTATGTTATACTGGTAAATGTTTCTGTATGTTACACTTGTGAATGTTTCTGTATGTTACACTTGTGTATGTTACATTTGTGAATGTTTCTGTATGTTACATTTGTAAATGTTTCTTTATGTTACATTTGTGAGTGTTTCTGTATGTTACACTTGTGAATGTTTCTGAATGTTACACTTGTAAATGTTTCTTTATGTTACATTTGTGAATGTTTCTGTATGTTACACTTGTGTATGTTTCTGTATGTTACACTTGTGTATGTTTCTGTATGTTACACTTGTGAATGTTTCTGTTTGTTATACTTGTAAATGTTTCTTTATGTTACACTTGTGAATGTTTTTGCATGTTATATTTGTGAATTTTCCAGTATGTTACATTTGTGAATGGTTCTGTATGTTATACTGGTAAATGTTTCTGTATGTTACACTTGTGAATGTTTCTGTATGTTACACTTGTGTATGTTATATTTGTGAATTTTATGTTACATTTGTTAATGTTTCTTTATGTTACATTTGTGAGTGTTTCTGTATGTTACATTTGTGAGTGTTTCTGTATGTTACACTTGTGAATGTTTCTGTATGTTACATTTGTGAATGTTTCTGTATGTTACATTTGTGAATGTTTCTGTATGTTACATTTGTGAGTGTTTCTGTATGTTACACTTGTAAATGTTAGCCTTGTGAATGTTTCTGCATGTTATACTGTTGAATATTTCTGTATGTTACATTGTGAAGGTTTCTGTATGTTACACTTGTGAATGTTTATGTAGTTTACACTTCAGAATGCTTCACTATTGTGCAACTTGTGAATCTTTCTGTTAATTTTTGCAGCAGTATAACTTACCCTTGTGTGTTTGGCCGTGTCCCTATACATTCATGCTATAGTTAATATCTGTGACTGTTTTATCTATTAAAATCTGTTATTTTGACTAATTTATTGAAGGGGATACGAAAGCAATTTGTAATCCCTCATACCACGTTCGAATCACAGCTGCAGCCAATTTAAAAAGCAGACTGCCTTGCGCTGGTTTTCATTCATTGGCATGAGTGATGGTTGTTCACAAAGCAATGGCAAACTACTGAATGTAAACTTGCCAAGAAATCACATACAGCCAAAAATTGCTGGGGTTGACTATGATGTCCTGTAAAGGATGTGCAGCTAATTTTAATTTTATTGACAGGTGCAGAAAATGCCCCAAAAGAAAAAGTGTTCAAGGAAAAAGAAGGCATGCTCAACCGTCGGCGGGGAGCTATGCGAAGGCGGGTGCACCAGGTGAATGGTCACAAGTTCATGGCAATGTTCTTCAGACAGCCCACTTTCTGTTCACTTTGTCGAGACTTTATATGGTGAGTTTGCACTTGACATCATTCAATTATGGTTTATGATTTATTTCTCACATAATTTCTAGTAAATTATATAATAAGTAAACAGTCTGATACCATTGAAAATACCACAGGAGCAATGCCTCCTCTCCTCCTCCATATCCTCCTCCCCCTCCTCCTTTTTCTTCTTCTCCTACTCCTCCTCCTCCTGCTGCTTCCCTTTGTAGACCTGCTCCTGATTGGTTGGATTGTGCATCTATGGGACACGGAAGCCAGTCTCACGACATCCGTGCTTAGTCTCTTCTAATGATATGAATGCTATGTTAGAGTTACCGTTCTTTGGGCCTGATAACACTCGGGTGGGTACGAACGCATGTTGCATTCGAAACACAGCTGTGGACGATTTGGCAGCAGACCGCCTTGCATTGGTTTTTATAAAATTGGTACAAGTGCTTGTCATTCAGAAAGCAATGACAAACTACTGAAGTAAACTTGCCAAGAAATCACAAGCAGCGAAAACATGCTGGTGTTGACTGCGACATTCTGTATAGGATATGCAACTAACGCATGGGTGATGAGAATAATTGCTGCATCTAAATCTCCCCATCTCCAGCACTTAGCTTCCAGCGCAGCAGACAAGAAACTTCCGTACATGACTTTGCCACTGGGTATTGGATTGGAGCCACTTGCCAGTGATACACCCAGAACCAGTTGTGGAAACATTGCCACCCTAGTGGAAATATGCCACACCAGTGGACGGATGCCACCCTAATGGAAGCATTGCCACCCTAGTGGAAGAATGCCACCCTAGTGGAAGGAGTCAAGTCTTTTCTCTTTCCAGGCATAAGTGGTTCAGGTTTCACTGCTGTACTAAATAAAGCTAGTGACAAAAGATATACATACTCGTGTGCTACGTCTTCTGGTACACTTTTGTGAGTGGAGTAGCTTTCCCTATTACCAGTGTCCCTCGCCATCAGGCAAACCCACTCTGACTTCTGAAGTACTTGTAATTTACATCCTAAGGTCAAGGATGAGAAGTCAACATTTTAGTCCAGCTGACCAGTGTAGGGGTTGAATCTGCTACCTCGGTATCAGCACGCCAGATGTTTAATAAATAGCGTTCTTATCCATTCAGCCATGCTGACCTCCGCAAAAGATATATATACATGCCATAGACGTAATTTTCACTGAAGTTTTGGGATTTCTACATTCTCATTTGGTAAGAAGGAAAAATGACTAACTTTGCCGATGCAACTGTTGATGTCGGTATCCAGGGTGTCATCCAGGGTAAGTGTCATTGACCACAAAACCCAGGTACATAAAGTCATTCACCCCTAACTCCAGCCAGTCTGTGTGTTACCTAGTTACATAATATACCAGTCCACAGATGTAACGTTCCAGTACCAATTTTTCACACCCCACTGGTGTGTGAGTGTACAGAGGGTAAGGCGTACTCTGCAACACAACCACCACAGAGTTGGTACTTTGGTACCAGGTTGGGAGAATTATCTCAACACCAACTTTGCTCTGGAAGTAGAACTTTGAGCCTCTTTTGTACTTTTTCACCTTGTAGTAGAACTGTGAAAGTAGAACTTTGAGCCGCTGTTATACTTATCTATCTTGTAGTAGAACTGTGAGAGTAGAACTTTGATCCTCTCTTGCACTCATCCACCTTGTAGTAGAATTATGAAATTAGAACTTTGAGCCTCTCTTGCACATATCTACCTTGCAGTAGAACTGTGAAAGTAGAACTGTGAGCCTCTCTTCCACTTTTCCACCTTGTAGTAGAACTCTGACAGAACTTTGAACCTCTCTTGCACTTATCCACCTTGTAATAGAACTGTGAAAGTAGAACTTTGAGCCTCTTTACCACTTATCCACCTTGTAATAGAACTATGAAAGTAGAACTTTGAGCCTCTTTACCACTTATCCACCTTGTAATAGAACTTGAAAGTAGAACTTTGAGCCTTTCTTCCACTTATCCACCTTGTAGTCATTACACTTGTGAGCTAAAATTTTGCAGTTTTCCGTAGAATTCACAACCAACCAATTATCAAAACCGACTAAAACAGGTCATGTTTTTCTATTCTTTCTCTCCATAACAGGGGTCTGGGCAAGCAAGGTTATCAATGTCAAGGTATGTAATTGTAGCTATATACTTTGTTGCCATTCATAACTATTTGTACCTCTGAAGTCGGAGTGGGTTCGCCTGATGGTGAGGGACACTGTTAATAGGGAAAGCTAATCCACACACAAAATTCAGTCCATCACTACTATAAATAGTGTGTACGGACTACACTTGAGTTCAAAGTGAGCGAGTGCAAAAAAAAATAAAATATTTGTAGCTTTGTTGGTTTCCTCAGCTGAAGAGTTGTTACACTCCAGTTGACTGCTTTGAATGCTCCCTAGTGTTCAGACATTGCCTCCCATAGGTTTTCTATGAGAATAATGGCTAATTTTGCCATTTGTTGCATGTATGAGATCTTTAGACAATTGGAATGGCACTTAACCATGCCTGAGAGGGTGCATGACGCTTGGAGAACAGTCCAGTAACCCTCACATGGATATAAGTGGGGAAAACGTAAAGAACATTTTTGCTTGCTGTAAGGAGCATTGTACTAGGATCACATTTTTATAGGTCAGTGGACACTTGGTGGGTGATGTGGTCAGTGTTTGTTAGTTAGTCGCGGTTCCAACTTCACGGCAACGGGTCATCCCCATTATGTTCCATTCCTGTGCCAGTGAATATCACACAAAATGATCCTCACTGCCCTATGTGAAAAGTGGAACAGACAGGAGTCTGTGGCCAGTGTCATGACGGCTACTTTTACTTCCCAAGACTTTCATGGTGCCCATCCTAGGCTGGGTCAGCCTCACGTGGATATACTAACCTCTCTTAAACTCTTCCAGTAACTCCGCTGTGAATCTCATAAAACACAACTGGGAAAACCAAGGTGGCCTTGGATTGAAAAGGCTGAAGTGGTATGTCCAGCGAACAAAAGTGTAAGCAAAAAAAAAAAAAAAACTGGCGCATTAAAGCATTTAACTAATGGCAAGGTGCCCATTCACAGTCAAGATTTTCTATAACGCTAAAGTCATCATCATGTGCCATGCCAGTAAGCATGGGCGGTCATGTTTCACTATCTTCTATGATCAGCAGTGTCATGGATCAGCTCTGTGTTCTTGTCTCAACCATGCCACATGGCCAAGCCATCCAGGTATTTACTTCTCTGCCTTCCCCTTGTTTTCTTCCCCTCAATCTTGCCAGTTGTCACCAAGTTCTTTAGTTTTTCTCATAATGTGCCCATAATAATTTGACTGTCTACGTCTTATTTCTCTAATCAGTTTATGGTTTTCATTTGCCTCTCGTAGGATTTTCGCATTGGTTTTTCTGTCTGTCCATGATATTCTTTGCATTTCCCTCAGAAACCACATTTCCACAGCCATTAAATGTTTTTCAGCTTTGTCTGCTCATCGTCCACATTTCACATCCATACAAAAGTATAGGTTCTCTGTAGCACTTCAACACTCTTTTTCTTGTTGCAATTGACATCTTTTTATTGGTCAGTACGTTTTCCATCTTGCGAAAGGCTATCTTTGCCATAGTGATTCTTGTTCTAATCTCTTCATGGCACCTGTCTTCAGATGTTACGACTGTTCCAAAATAGTTGTATCATTTCACTTGTTTACGAATATTTCCTTTAGCCTTATTTTACACTGTGGTATTTCTTTCTTCTTAGAGACAGCCATAATCTCTGTCTTCATACAATTGAATTCTAACCCTAGTTGTTCATTGTACACATTAACCAAATCCACTAATGTTGCAAATCCTGTTCATTATCTGCAATCAATACTGTATCATCCGCATATCTAATGTTGTTGAATTTATGTCCCCCAGTGATTATTCCTCTCATATCTTCTAAATTTTTAAGAAATATTTTTACTGTATAGGTGGTAAAAACCTGGAGATATTACAATTCCCTGTCGCACATTTCTCTTAATAGGCTGATATTGACCTACTTCATTATCAATCTAAACACTAAAGTACGCGTTCATTATTCTTGATCTGGCAAGTTAAAACATATGTTTATTTACTAGATCAGGATGATTTATTTTCCTCTACATGTCTGGGATAGAAGAGGAGCAAGAAAGAGCAATGAAGAAAGGAAGCAAGAAAGAAAGAATATTTTACAATTTTGGAAGAAAGAAGTTAATCTCTTCATCCAGCTTAATGTAATATGAATAATGACTATATAAGAATTCATTAGTATGCATGCATGTAAATGTTGGCCAGGTTTATAATTCAATTCAGAGTGAAATTGAAACTTGTCTAAATACTACATTCAGTTGTCTTGTAGAGTGTGTTCTAAGCTGTGGGTACAAATATGACCTGCATCTCCTAGCTGACAGAAACTGCAGGAACAAGTACTTAAACACTGGAGGAGAATTAATAATGAAAATACATTTTAAAATGAACAATATTCTTTTTGTTTGTTGTAGTGGAGTTTAGGACCTCTACCATCTCATGCCACATCCTTATATCCTTCCATGTCTCTCTCTGTGTCTCTGTCTGTCTCTCTGTCTGTCTCTCTCTTCTAGTGGAAAAGCCTGCTTTCATATAGACTGGCTAAGCGACATGAACTAAACAGACTGACTGACTGCCAGGAATCAAGGGCACATGTTAACCCAGCAACATGCTTCCTGAGCACTCACAGAGTTAATGCACCCTTGCCTGCTGTCAGTATCGGTGATACAGACATCAACAGAACAACACAATGAAACATCTCTGCATCACATTTGATGCTTTCTGTCATACAAGTATCACGTTGACAATCTTTAAAGCAGAGCCAGGAAAGGCTTGACAACAATGAAGTTGATGACAGCCGCCGACAATGAACAACGCCTGCTCTTCCTTCTCTACCAGGGACTTGTGCTAAGCACAATAAATTATGGTCTGGGCCTCCTCACTGTCAGCAGGACCCAGTTTGAAAGATGAGACTGGGTGCAGAATGAAGAAATGAGACCCACACTCTACTGCACAAAAGATACCTCATGCCCAGCCATGCGATACATCCTTGATTTACCAACAATGGCCATCAGGCGCACAATTGCACAGGTTAAGGCGTACCTGAGAGTGTCAGCTAATAAAAAATAGTACCTGCACAGCGCTAGTGACAACAGATAAAGAGTGCAACTTAAAAGATGTTGCTCCTTGATGACCGAGGCTGCAGAGATAATCAAGCAGGTCTGTGACTTGGGTCATCTCCAACACAGAGAAGAATGGACTGATAAACCCGCAGACTTGCAAAAACACTCTCGCGTTGACATTACACTAGGGAGATACTACCGAGGTTACTTGCCTGCATCGGTCGACACTGGGATAAAGGAATTGGTCGAACAGCATTCATGTCCAGCAGATATCATTTACACAGATGGGTCCATAAGTGCTGTTCAAGGTCATCGTGGCCATACACATCATAAAAGATGGGGAAAACAGTCAAAGATGATAGCGGCTCGTTTCAGACAAATACGTAAAGCCTGACTATAGAGATCAGGGCACTTGCAATGGACAGTAGAACAGGATGTCACACATGTAATAATCATATCAGACACTAATAACATGCTTCAGAAAATTGCAACTGGCAGTCTCCGCTTTGAGTGCATAGACAGCAGTTGGAAGTCTCGCTTCACATAAGTCACATGGACGTACATGTCCGGACATGCCAGAGTAAAAGGTAATGAATACACAGACCAGCTGACAAATAATGCACCAATACACACAGCAAGAAGCATGAACAGGGCTGATATAATCATCGCAGTACGGATTCAGCTGGTGGATACTGACTCCGACACTAGCCCAGCTTCATGAACTGGGCGTGAAGCCTGGTCGGGCATGTCAGTGCCACCTTCAAGGCCAAGAGGGGAGATACCATAACTGGTGGTGAAGCCTGGTCAGGCATGTTAGTGCCACCTTCAAGGCCCAGAGGGGAGATACCATAACTGGGCGTGAAGCCTGGTCAGGCATGTCAGTGCCACCTTCAAGGCCAAGAGGGGAGATACCATAACTGAGCGTGAAGCCTGGTCGGGCATGTCAGTGCCACCTTCAAGGCCAAGAGGGGAGATACCATAACTGGGCGTGAAGCCTGGTCAGGCATGTTAGTGCCACCTTCAAGGCCCAGAGGGGAGATACCATAACTGGGAGTGAAGCCTGGTCAGGCATGTTAGTGCCACCTTCAAGGCCCAGAGGGGAGATACCATAACTGGGGGTGGAGCCTGGTCGGGCATGTCAGTGCCACCTTCAAGGCCAAGAGGGGAGATACCATAACTGGTGGTGAAGCCTGGTCAGGCATGTTAGTGCCACCTTCAAGGCCCAGAGGGGAGATACCATAACTGGTGGTGAAGCCTGGTCAGGCATGTCAGTGCCACCTTCAAGGCCCAGAGGGGAGATACCATAACTGGGGGTGAAGCCTGGTCGGGCATGTCAGTGCCACCTTCAAGGCCAAGAGGGGAGATACCATAACTGGGGGTGAAGCCTGGTCAGGCATGTCAGTGCCACCTTCAAGGCCAAGAGGGGAGATACCATAACTGGTGGTGAAGCCTGGTCGGGCATGTCAGTGCCACCTTCAAGGCCCAGAGGGGAGATACCATAACTGGTGGTGAAGCCTGGTGAGGCATGTCAGTGCCACCTTCAAGGCCAAGAGGGGAGATACCATAACTGGTGGTGAAGCCTGGTCAGGCATGTCAGTGCCACCTTCAAGGCCCAGAGGGGAGATACCATAACTGGTGGTGAAGCCTGTTCAGGCATGTCAGTGCCACCTTCAAGGCCAATATGGGAGATACCATAACTGGTGGTGAAGCCTGGTCAGGCATGTCAGTGCCACCTTCAAGGCCCAGAGGGGAGATACCATAACTGGGGGTGAAGCCTGGTCGGGCATGTCAGTGCCACCTTCAAGGCCAAGAGGGGAGATACCATAACTGGTGGTGAAGCCTGGTCGGGCATGTCAGTGCCACCTTCAAGGCCCAGAGGGGAGATACCATAACTGGTGGTGAAGCCTGGTCAGGCATGTCAGTGCCACTTTCAAGGCCAAGAGGGGAGATACCATAACTGGTGGTGAAGCCTGGCCGGGCATGTCAGTGCCACCTTCAAGGCCCAGAGGGGAGATACCATAACTGGTGGTGAAGCCTGGTCAGGCATGTCAGTGCCACCTTCAAGGCCAAGAGGGGAGATACCATAACTGGTGGTGAAGCCTGGTCAGGCATGTCAGTGCCACCTTCAAGGCCAAGAGGGGAGATACCATAACTGGGGGTGAAGCCTGGTCGGGCATGTCAGTGCCACCTTCAAGGCCCAGAGTGGAGATACCATAACTGGTGGTGAAGCCTGGCCGGGCATGTCAGTGCCACCTTCAAGGCCCAGAGGGGAGATACCATAACTGGGAGTGAAGTCTGGTCAGGCATGTCAGTGCCACCTTCAAGGCCCAGAGGGGAGATACCATAACTGGGGGTGGAGCCTGGTCAGGCATGTTAGTGCCACCTTCAAGGCCCAGAGGGGAGATACCATAACTGGTGGTGAAGCCTGGTCAGGCATGTCAGTGCCACCTTCAAGGCCCAGAGGGGAGATACCATAACTGGGGGTGAAGCCTGGTCGGGCATGTCAGTGCCACCTTCAAGGCCAAGAGGGGAGATACCATAACTGGGGGTGAAGCCTGGTCAGGCATGTCAGTGCCACCTTCAAGGCCAAGAGGGGAGATACCATAACTGGTGGTGAAGCCTGGTCGGGCATGTCAGTGCCACCTTCAAGGCCCAGAGGGGAGATACCATAACTGGTGGTGAAGCCTGGTGAGGCATGTCAGTGCCACCTTCAAGGCCAAGAGGGGAGATACCATAACTGGTGGTGAAGCCTGGTCAGGCATGTCAGTGCCACCTTCAAGGCCCAGAGGGGAGATACCATAACTGGTGGTGAAGCCTGTTCAGGCATGTCAGTGCCACCTTCAAGGCCAATATGGGAGATACCATAACTGGTGGTGAAGCCTGGTCGGGCATGTCAGTGCCACCTTCAAGGCCCAGAGGGGAGATACCATAACTGGGGGTGAAGCCTGGTCGGGCATGTCAGTGCCACCTTCAAGGCCAAGAGGGGAGATACCATAACTGGTGGTGAAGCCTGGTCGGGCATGTCAGTGCCACCTTCAAGGCCCAGAGGGGAGATACCATAACTGGTGGTGAAGCCTGGTCAGGCATGTCAGTGCCACTTTCAAGGCCAAGAGGGGAGATACCATAACTGGTGGTGAAGCCTGGCCGGGCATGTCAGTGCCACCTTCAAGGCCCAGAGGGGAGATACCATAACTGGTGGTGAAGCCTGGTCAGGCATGTCAGTGCCACCTTCAAGGCCAAGAGGGGAGATACCATAACTGGTGGTGAAGCCTGGTCAGGCATGTCAGTGCCACCTTCAAGGCCAAGAGGGGAGATACCATAACTGGGGGTGAAGCCTGGTCGGGCATGTCAGTGCCACCTTCAAGGCCCAGAGTGGAGATACCATAACTGGTGGTGAAGCCTGGCCGGGCATGTCAGTGCCACCTTCAAGGCCCAGAGGGGAGATACCATAACTGGGAGTGAAGTCTGGTCAGGCATGTCAGTGCCACCTTCAAGGCCCAGAGGGGAGATACCATAACTGGGGGTGGAGCCTGGTCGGGCATGTCAGTACCACCTTCAAGGCCCAGAGGGGAGATACCATAACTGGGAGTGAAGTCTGGTCAGGCATGTCAGTGCCACCTTCAAGGCCCAGAGGGGAGATACCATAACTGGGGGTGGAGCCTGGTCGGGCATGTCAGTACCACCTTCAAGGCCAAGAGGGGAGATACCATAACTGGGGGTGAAGCCTGGTCAGGCATGTCAGTGCCACCTTCAAGGCCAAGAGGGGAGATACCATAACTGGGGGTGAAGCCTGGTCGGGCATGTCAGTGCCACCTTCAAGGCCCAGAGGGGAGATACCATAACTGGGAGTGAAGCCTGGCCGGGCATGTCAGTGCCACCTTCAAGGCCAAGAGGGGAGATACCATAACTGGTGGTGAAGCCTGGTCAGGCATGTCAGTGCCACCTTCAAGGCCCAGAGGGGAGATACCATAACTGGTGGTGAAGCCTGGTCGGGCATGTCAGTGCCACCTTCAAGGCCCAGAGGGGAGATACCATAACTGGGAGTGAAGCCTGGTCAGGCATGTCAGTGCCACCTTCAAGGCCCAGAGGGGAGATACCATAACTAACTTCTCTTGGGAACAGTGAGCAGAAATACTTTAAGAGGGAACAGTGAGCAGAAATACTTTAAGAGGGAACAGTGAGCAGAAATACTTTAAGAGGGAACAGTGAGCAGAAATACTTTAAGAGGGAACAGTGAGCAGAAATACTTTAAGAGGGAACAGTGAGCAGAAATACTTTAAGAGGGAACAGTGAGCAGAAATACTTTAAGAGGGAACAGTGAGCAGAAATACTTTAAGAGGGAACAGTGAGCAGAAATACTTTAAGAGGGAACAGTGAGCAGAAATATTTTAAGAGGGAACAGTGAGCAGAAATATTTTAAGAGGGAACAGTGAGCAGAAATATTTTAAGAGGGAACAGTGAGCAGAAATACTTTAAGATGGCTGCTGAATGAGAATTCCCAACATGCAGTCACATCCTTTGACGTAACAACATAATATTAAGTCTCTTTTTTTCTTTTCTTTCCTTTTGCTTTCTTGTCTTTTCTAAAGACTTGTCCATGCTTGTTTGGATTTTACATTTAAGATTTACTATGGTATGAGGTGACAAGACTTGTATCGCAACTTTTCTTAGTCTCCTCTCTCTTCATCCTTCTCCTCCATCCTCACTTCTTCTTCTTTCTCCTACTCCTCCTTTCTCTTTTCTCTTTTTTTCCACCTCTTCCTCTTCTTTTTCTTCCTTTTCTGACCCTGTTTTACCTGTCAAAGTCAAGTGAGGAAGACTTAGTGTTTTATCTGATGTTGTACACATCTTTGTGTAGAAATATTTGTATATAGAAGTATGGGTGTATGTTTTTTAAGTTTCTGTTTTTTTTTTTAAAACATTGAGTTTGTTTATTTCACAGTATGTACATGTGTTGTGCACAAACGATGCCATCAGCACATTGTCACCAAATGCCCTGGATCAAGAGATGTCACAACCGATGAGGTATTTCATTGTTATTTTAGTGTTACGTTGCTGTTATATTAATTATATATATCTTGTATATGTATTTATATATTATTGTATATGTGGTAGAGTGCTTAGGGATATGATGTCTAATTCTAACTGCAGCAGACGGCTTTGATTCATGGTGCAGTTTGTGGGGGGCTTTTTAGAGTATGAAAAAGGATGGTATACTAGGGTAGTAAATCAGACATCTAACCTTCTCGGACAAGGACAGAAAACTCAGACGACCTGCGTGCAGTCACATACATTAAAAATCCTTGAGCAGTGGAAATAAAAGAAATAGAACCGGCAGCTGTGTAGGCTGCATTTTCAAATGAGGAAATATAACACTAAAAAAAAACAACAATATATATAGCACATGTGATTCTAGCATACTCACATTTGGATCCTTGCGGGCTTGTGTACTGATATTCTCCTAGTGTGATCTGTGGTATGAGACTGAAGCCCTTATAATGATATCTGTGTGTAGTGAAGGTAATCCATGACTAAAACCATCAAAATCTACTGATGTAGGCATTCTTCTAGGAAATTGTAAAATCCAACAAAATCTACTGATGTAGGCATTCTTCTAGGAAATTGTAAAAACCAACAAAATCTGCTGATGTAGGCATCCTTCTAGGAAATTGTAAAAACCAACAAATCTAGCTTTACAATTATATTGAGGATAATATATAATCAACGAGTCCTTTCAGCAAGGTTTCAAAGTTTCAGCAAGTGTTTGGCCATGTCTCCTAGAGTGAGAGATCAGTAGTCTAGTCACATGATCATCTACTTCTCATTATTTCCTGAAATGTTATAAATTACTATTCTTTGAAATGTTAGTTAGCTTACAGTAGTCAGTGTATTACTATGGCTTTTATGGTTACTATAGTGATAAAATCTCTGCCACAGAGCAAGCATGACAGGAGGCTTCTGGTAATAAGAAGAGGTCCCCCTTTCTGGAATATTTCGGCCCTTTACCTTCCTGACATTCTGGGTCATGACTCCGGGTGTCTTTATCCTGCCATGTATTCGTATCCTGTTTCGAAGCGTTCTAGTTTCACCCATGCCACCTTCTCAGTTGTGGGAGTGAACTTGATTTTCACCCTCGGACTGTTGAAAGGGTGCTCTAGCTCATCACAGAGGCCATCGACTTGAATCTTCTCAACTCTATGAGATTCTCCCTGGTGGAGATCACCATAACGGAGCACTGTCTATTCTCCTGTCACGCCCTTGCACATTTCTTCAGCGCAGCATGAATATGCATCACCCTGTATCATGAGATTACATGTAGATCCATCAAATATGCATCACCCTGTATCATGAGATTACTTGTAGATCCATCAAATATGCATCACCCTGTATCATGAGATTACTTGTAGATCCATCAAATATGCATCACCCTGTATCATGAGATTACTTGTAGATCCATCATACTTACCCCATTTCAGAGGATCCTGGAGGAATTTGCTTTATTCTTACTTAGGTACATGACAAGGACATTATATAGCATTAGGGGTTGTTAGTCCGGTCTGCTGTCCACTCCACTGTTTCACCAGTGGGGTCACTATGGCTTATAAGGGAGGCAAAGAATAGCACCACTGTAACCTAGTGTGCATGTTGTATCATGTCCTTTGACAGAGTATGCCCCTAATCCCACCAGCCAAACCAACCTATATGAATTTTTGTTTAATGTGTCTATTTATTTTGTTTTAATCGAGGTTTTCTAGTAAAAGATTAGTTTTTAGATGAATAAGATGGTGTGAAATGCAGCGTTGCAAACATGCTGTAACTAATTGTGTGTGTGCGGGGTAGCCTGCATGTGTATACAGACCACTCTTGTGGTTAATCAACTGTCTAAACACGCCTGGCTTGAGTATGTTAGTTGCTGGAATACCTGGTCGAAAGCTTCTAGAAACTACAGTAGGAAGAAAGTGGCAGAGAAGCAGCCATACTAGACCTCTGGTGACACTAGAGAATGGGCATTGCCACTTGTACACATACTGCTGAAGTTATGGAACAGCGGCAGCCCTAGGCTACGGGTGCATCCATTGTGGCACCAACAACTCACAGATGGCCTTGTGAGACAGCAGAGGATGCTGTTGATGAATTCTATGCCTAGTTCCCCCCTCCTGTGGCCTTCCGTCTCCCAGGGAAACATAGGCCCTCAGCGAACTGATGCCAGGCCCTGTGTAGTCATGTTCATGATTGGTTGTACTTGACAGCTAAAGTCTTCCATGGGACCAGGTAGCCAGTCTCACACCAATCCTCCTTGGGCGTTTCTTATGATATGCATGGAAGGTCACAGTGCTGCTTTTCTTTGCTTCCCTTGATGAACCTTGGTAATACGGGCAACCCAGCAACCAGCCATATGTTAAATAGTTAATCCAAACACCACGAACATGTTTTGATCATGTAAATAGCTGTTTGATCAGCTGTTTGATTGGTTTGACATAGAATGAATTCCTGATCTTATCTATACTAGCACCTTGCCGTCCTCATAGATGATAGTTTGTTACATTGTGCTTCAAAAAAGGCAAAATAAATACAACCCGTGGTGGGGCCCAGTGATGGTGTACACTTCTCCATAGTACAAAGCCTGGTCTGAATTGTAGAGACCATGTGTTGCCCATACAGCATGATCCCTCTCTCGGCCTGTCTAGTTTACTCCAGAGACTATATGTTGCCCATACAGCATGATCCCTCTCTCGGCCTGTCTAGTTTACTCCAGAGACTATATGTTGCCCATGCAGCATGATCCCTCTCTCGGCCTACCTAGTTTACTCCAGAAGAAAAGTAACACATGTGTTGCCCATGCAGCATGATCCCTCTCTCGGCCTACCTAGTTTACTCCAGAGACTATATGTTGCCCATACAGCATGATCCCTCTCTCGGCCTGTCTAGTTTACTCCAGAGACTATATGTTGCCCATACAGCATGATCCCTCTCTCGGCCTACCTAGTTTACTCCAGAAGAAAAGTAACACATGTGTTGCCCATGCAACATGATCCCTCTCTCGGCCTACCTAGTTTACTCCAGAAGAAAAGCAACACATGTGTTGCCCATGCAGCATGATCCCTCTCTCGGCCTGCCTAGTTTACTCCAGAAGAAAAGCAACACATGTGTTGCCCATGCAGCATGATCCCTCTCTCGGCCTGCCTAGTTTACTCCAGAAGAAAAGCAACACATGTGTTGCTCATGCAGCATGATCCCTCTCTCGGCCTGCCTAGTTTACTCCAGAAGAAAAGTAACACATGTGTTGCCCATGCAGCATGATCCCTCTCTCGGCCTGCCTAGTTTACTCCAGAAGAAAAGTAACACATATGTTGCCCATGCAGCATGATCCCTCTCTCGGCCTGCCTAGTTTACTCCAGAAGAAAAGTAACACATGTGTTGCCCATGCAGCATGATCCCTCTCTCGGCCTGCCTAATTTACTCCAGAAGAAAAGTAACACATGTGTTGCCCATGCAGCATGATCCCTCTCTCGGCCTGCCTAGTTTACTCCAGAAGAAAAGTAACACATGTGTTGCCCATGCAGCATGATCCCTCTCTCGGCATGCCTAGTTTACTCCAGAAGAAAAGTAACACCAATATGTATGGAACAATTCAAGCTGCAGAAGCAGCTGGATAAGTAAAGCAATGCACTTACTGCCCGTCTGTTAGAGATTTACGCTAGACCAGTTGTAGATCAAGGCTGATGGCCTTTATTGCTATCAGACCTATGAGAAATGCAATGAAATGCAACCAAAAGACTAAATGTTATCTTACCACCATTTTTTAAAATTTGATTGGTCTACATCTACAGGTGAGAGGTCCAAGATTCAACATAAATGTCCCTCACAGATTTAATGTCCACAACTATAGGAGACCAACATTCTGTGACCACTGTGGGTCTCTTCTGTATGGACTCCTCAAGCAAGGACTCCAATGTGATGGTTAGTTGTAGCATACTTTTTTGTCTGGCCTACTCTTTTGAAATGAACATATGTACATTGTGTGTGTGCCTTCTTTTGAAGCTTTCCAAGCCTGTTTGCTGCAAGTACAAGCTTTTTCTATTTGTTTCTACCCCTGATGATGCCACTTCAGTTCTCCAAATGATCCTCCAGATCCGTTTCCTCCGGATCTAGTTGTATACTGTCTCTCCATTTACTTCATGGACACCCTCATGATCTTAACCTTGATTTTGCTTAGTACATGCATTCTTTGGTTCTCTTTTTGCGTCCATTTAGTGACCAAACCATCTTAACATGTTTGGTCTCTGAGAATTATGCAGCAGATAAACAAGCGAGACACCAGCCGCAATGAAATTAGCATCAGTGTAGGACTAGTTACATAGAACCAGTTTTAACATAATGCTGCAAATCCTGCACAGCTGATAAACTGGCAAAATATCCTTATAAGCCTTGGAGATGTGGTTTTATAGAAGAATGCTGAAAATTAATTGGACAGTCAAAATAAGCAATCTGGATGTTTTAAGGGAATCTGAGTCACAAAGACAAATTATCACAAACATCAGAAAGAGGCAGTCATCATTTTTTGGCCACATTAAGAGAAGACAAAAACAGGAACATGTGACAACTGGACAGATTTGGGAAAAGAGAGATAGAGGAAAATAGCGTGAGAAGATTCTTGACAGCCCCGTGTCATGGCACAGAAAGGAGTCAATACACAAATTGATCCATGGTATCGGAGATCATATTTTGTGGAGAGGCATGAACGCCCATGCCAGCCGGCAGGCACTGGATGATGATATAGGACTTTCAAAGAGGCATCATAGACTGTGCGTGATAAAAGATCTAGCCAGATTTTTTATTAGCTTGTGCAGACCAAAATTAACAGATATAGTATCTCAGTGTGCTTTGGTTGGTACCCATGGATAATAGCTGATCACAAATGATGGATTGTTTGTTGAAAGGAAGGAGTTAGTATGTTTGTTTGATTTCATGACATTGACAATTAATGGGTGTTTATACACTAGCAGTTATTCTCTTGTTCATCGGTAGACTATCTCTAATTTGTCCAAATATTCTATCACAGTTGAGCCAAATCATACAGTACCTAGTAACATTGCACCATCTGTTCATACTGTGTAAATTAGCAACTTACCATATGTCCATTCAAAATTTCTGAACTCTTTCTGTGCCTGTATGTTCATTTTGTACCTAGTTAGTTAGTCGACAGATCATCCTCATTGCGCATCGAACCATTCAGTCCATAGGTGCTAAGATCCCCTCCTCAGTAAATCCCGCAGCGTGTAGCGGCTAACGACACCAGTTCTGTGTTAGTTTATTACTCTTCTTTGGCTTCCTGCATAGTGTTCTTGTTTGGCCACACCTCTTGTCTCGCAAAACAGTTCTCATTTTGTACCTCAACATTTGTTCATTGATTTCTGACATACTTTTGTTTATACAACTGAGAATTATAATAAGTAGAGAGTAACTGGGCAATGTCTGGTGATTTATTTTGTTTGGAGTTCAGATAGATCGTGGGTGCCAACTTTTACTCTTAGTTCATTATACGACAGTTTGAACGATCAGTCAATCAGTTTCATGTTGCTGCATGTTGTGGTGTCAATGTTTTCTGGAATTATTTCCAGTATGTAAGATGTTTGAACCAATCAGTGTCATGTTGCTGCATGTTGTGGTGTCAATGTTTTCTGGAATTATTTCCAGTATGTAAGATGTTTGAACCAATCAGTGTTATGTTGCTGCATGTTGTGGTGTCAATGTTTTCTGGAATTATTTCCAGTATGTAAGATGTTTGAACCAATCAGTGTCATGTTGCTGCATGTCGTGGTGTCAATGTTTTCTGGAATTATTTCCAGTATGTAAGATGTTTGAACCAATCAGTGTCATGTTGCTGCATGTCGTGGTGTCAATGTTTTCTGGAATTATTTCCAGTATGTAAGATGTTTGAACCAATCAGTGTCATGTTCCTGCATGTTGTGGTGTCAATGTTTTCTGGAATTATTTCCAGTATGTAAGATGTTTGAACCAATCAGTGTCATGTTGCTGCATGTTGTGGTGTCAATGTTTTTTGGAATTATTTCCAGTATGTAAGATGTTTGAACCAATCAGTGTCATGTTGCTGCATGTTGTGGTGTCAATGTTTTCTGGAATTATTTCCAGTATGTAGGATGTTTGAACCAATCAGTTTCATGTTGCTGCATGTTGTGGTGTCAATGTTTTCTGGAATTATTTCCAGTATGTAAGATGTTTGAACCAGTCAGTGTCATGTTGCTGCATGTTGTGGTGTCAATGTTTTCTGGAATTATTTCCAGTATGTAAGATGTTTGAACCAATCAGTGTCATGTTGCTGCATGTTGTGGTGTCAATGTTTTCTGGAATTATTTCCAGTATGTAAGATGTTTGAACCAATCAGTTTCATGTTGCTGCATGTTGTGGTGTCAATGTTTTCTGGAATTATTTCCAGTATGTAAGATGTTTGAACCAATCAGTGTCATGTTGCTGCATGTTGTGGTGTCAATGTTTTCTGGAATTATTTCCAGTATGTAAGATGTTTGAACCAATCAGTTTCATGTTGCTGCATGTTGTGGTGTCAATGTTTTCTGGAATTATTTCCAGTATGTAAGATGTTTGAACCAATCAGTGTCATGTTGCTGCATGTTGTGGTGTCAATGTTTTCTGGAATTATTTCCAGTATGTAAGATGTTTGAACCAATCAGTGTCATGTTGCTGCATGTTGTGGTGTCAATGTTTTCTGGAATTATTTCCAGTATGTAAGATGTTTGATCCAATCAGTGTCATGTTGCTGCATGTTGTGGTGTCAATGTTTTCTGGAATTATTTCCAGTATGTAAGATGTTTGAACCAATCAGTGTCATGTTGCTGCATGTTGTGGTGTCAATGTTTTCTGGAATTATTTCCAGTATGTAAGATGTTTGAACCAATCAGTTTCATGTTGCTGCATGTTGTGGTGTCAATGTTTTCTGGAATTATTTCCAGTATGTAAGATGTTTGAACCAATCAGTTTCATGTTGCTGCATGTTGTGGTGTCAATTTTTTTCTGGAATTATTTCCAGTATGTAAGATGTTTGAACCAATCAGTTTCATGTTGCTGCATGTTGTGGTGTCAATTTTTTTCTGGAATTATTTCCAGTATGTAAGATGTTTGAACCAATCAATTTCATGTTGCTGCATGTTGTGGTGTCAATGTTTTCTGGAATTATTTCCAGTATGTAAGATGTTTGAACCAATCAGTTTCATGTTGCTGCATGTTGTGGTGTCAATGTTTTCTGGAATTATTTCCAGTATGTAAGATGTTTGAACCAATCAGTTTCATGTTGCTGCATGTTGTGGTGTCAATGTTTTCTGGAATTATTTCCAGTATGTAAGATGTTTGAACCAATCAGTGTCGTGTTGCTGCATGTTGTGGTGTCAATTTTTTTCTGGAATTATTTCCAGTACGTAAGATGTTTGAACCAATCAGTTTCATGTTGCTGCATGTTGTGGTGTCAATGTTTTCTGGAATTATTTCCAGTATGTAAGATGTTTGAACCAATCAGTGTCATGTTGCTGCATGTTGTGGTGTCAATGTTTTCTGGAATTATTTCCAGTATGTAAGATGAACATCCACAAACGATGTCAGAAGAATGTAGCAAACAACTGTGGAACTAACACCCGAGACATGGCCCAGATCCTGCAGGAGATGGGTATATCTGGGGACAAGCTTAGACCAAAGTCAAAGAAGGTAATGTTTGTTTAGTGATCCTCACATTATTTTGTTATTCGATGTCGTCGTCATCTGGCCCTATAGTCACGTGTTCAAATCCTCATTAAGACAAATGTTTACAAATTAATTTAGCATCCAGGTCGACCCAGCCTGGGACCAGGAAGTCAAGGTGGGCAGAGTTATCTGGCACACCACCCACCCAGTGCCGATTGGCCTGTACAATTAAGGTGCTAGCACCAAGTATCCATGGTGTTGCCAGGCTGGTAACAGGGCCATGTAGTTTAAACATGCTGTCTCCCTGGCGAAGGGGCTGGACGCAGTTCATAATCCTGCATGCCACGTTCAAAACACAGCTGCGGGAGATTTGGCAGCAGACTGCCTTGTGTTGGTTTTTTATGAAATGGTATGGGTGGCAGAAAGCAATGGCAAACTACTAAGCATAAACTTGCCCAGGAATCACGAACAGCCAAAACATGCTGGGGTTGACTGTTAAGTCCTGTAAAGGATATGCAGCTAACTTTTAACAGTTTAAACATGTTTTCTGCATGTGCATGCAATTGTCTTTAATAATACATAGGTCTGATATAGCAGTGTGGAGTATATTTCATGTTTCACTGATGATTAATTGGAAGGACAGACTGTTCTGCATGCTTACTTAAGAAAAAGACTTAGGCTAATTGGGTATATGTTGCTAAACCATGTTTGTATAGACCAGTGGCCAGTTAGTGGCTGATGTGGGCGGTATCTTGCCGGCGGCCTTGACCTCCCCATGTCATTTCCTGGTACCCGTGTTAGGCTGAGTCAGCCTGGGAGCTCAGGTCAGGTTTTACAATCTGCCCCAGTGCGGATTCAAACCCATGACCACAGGACCAGCAGGTATGTATCTAGCCAGATTGTTACCATGGCTACATTCTGGCCAGCCCAGTAGGTTACCGTGGCTACATGCAGGCCAGTCCAGTGCTAATCCTTTGACAGTAGTTCTTGCTGTCATTAGGATATTAGAGAATTGATTGTGTTGCCTACACTTACAAGGTCATGAGGACAAGAACTGGCAACCCCAGCCCATGCTGTGGCCTACAGTATGTGAAGGTTGAGCACTTCACATCCCAACAGCAGTACCTGCCGTGTGAAGGTTGAACACTTCACATCCCAACAGCAGTACCTGCCATGTGAAGGTTGAACACTTCACATCCCAACAGCAGTCCCTGCCGTGTGAAGGTTGAACACTTCACATCCCAACAGCAGTACCTGCCGTGTGAAGGTTGAACACTTCACATCCCAACAGCAGTACCTGCCGTGTGAAGGTTGAGCACTTCACATCCCAACAGCAGTACCTGCCGTGGGAAGGTTGAGCACTTCACACCCCAACAGCAGTACCTGCCGTGTGAAGGTTGAACACTTCACACCCCAACAACAGTACCTGCCATGTGAAGGTTGAACACTTCACACCCCAACAACAGTACCTGCCATGTGAAGGTTGAACACTTCACACCCCAACAACAGTACCTGCCATGTGAAGGTTGAACACTTCACATCCCAACAGCAGTACCTGCCGTGGGAAGGTTGAACACTTCACATCCCAACAGCAGTACCTGCCGTGTGAAGGTTGAACACTTCACACCCCAACAACAGTACCTGCCGTGTGAAGGTTGAACACTTCACATCCCAACAGCAGTACCTGCCGTGGGAAGGTTGAGCACTTCACACCCCAACAGCAGTACCTGCCGTGGGAAGGTTGAACACTTCACATCCCAACAACAGTACCTGCCATGGGAAGGTTGAGCACTTCACACCCCAACAACAGTACCTGCCATGTGAAGGTTGAACACTTCACACCCCAACAGCAGTACCTGCCGTGGGAAGGTTGAGCACTTCACACCCCAACAACAGTACCTGCCATGTGAAGGTTGAACACTTCACACCCCAACAGCAGTACCTGCCGTGGGAAGGTTGAGCACTTCACACCCCAACAACAGTACCTGCCATGTGAAGGTTGAGCACTTCACATCCCAACAGCAGTACCTGCCGTGTGAAGGTTGAGCACTTCACACCCCAACAGCAGTACCTGCCGTGTGAAGGTTGAGCACTTCACACCCCAACAGCAGTACCTGCCGTGTGAAGGTTGAGCACTTCACACCCCAACAACAGTACCTGCCATGTGAAGGTTGAGCACTTCACATCCCAACAGCAGTACCTGCCGTGTGAAGGTTGAGCACTTCACATCCCAACAGCAGTACCTGCCGTGTGAAGGTTGAGCACTTCACACCCCAACAGCAGTACCTGCCATGTGAAGGTTGAGCACTTCACACCCCAACAACAGTACCTGCCATGTGAAGGTTGAACACTTCACATCCCAACAGCAGTACCTGCCGTGTGAAGGTTGAGCACTTCACACCCCAACAAATGTACCTGCTGTGTGAAGGTTGAGCACTTCACATCCCAACAGCAGTACCTGCCGTGTGAAGGTTGAGCACTTCACATCCCAACAACAGTACCTGCCGTGTGAAGGTTGAGCACTTCACACCCCAACAGCAGTACCTGCCATGTGAAGGTTGAGCACTTCACACCCCAACAACAGTACCTGCCATGTGAAGGTTGAGCACTTCACATCCCAACAGCAGTACCTGCCGTGGGAAGGTTGAGCACTTCACACCCCAACAGCAGTACCTGCCGTGTGAAGGTTGAGCACTTCACACCCCAACAGCAGTACCTGCCGTGTGAAGGTTGAGCACTTCACACCCCAACAGCAGTACCTGCCATGTGAAGGTTGAGCACTTCACATCCCAACAACAGTACCTGCCGTGTGAAGGTTGAGCACTTCACACCCCAACAGCAGTACCTGCCATGTGAAGGTTGAGCACTTCACACCCCAACAGCAGTACCTGCCATGTGAAGGTTGAGCACTTCACATCCCAACAACAGTACCTGCCGTGTGAAGGTTGAGCACTTCACATCCCAACAACAGTACCTGCCGTGTGAAGGTTGAGCACTTCACACCCCAACAGCAGTACCTGCCGTGTGAAGGTTGAGCACTTCACACCCCAACAGCAGTACCTGCCGTGTGAAGGTTGAGCACTTCACATCCCAACAGCAGTACCTGCCGTGTGAAGGTTGAGCACTTCACATCCCAACAGCAGTACCTGCCGTGTGAAGGTTGAGCACTTCACACCCCAACAGCAGTACCTGCCATGTGAAGGTTGAGCACTTCACATCCCAACAGCAGTGTCTGCTACAGCACAGTTAGTTGCATGTCTTGTACAGGACAGCACAACCAACCCCAGCGTGTTTTAGCTGTTTGTGTTTGTCTAGGCAATTTTCACACTCAGTAGTTTGCTGTTCCTGCCTGAACAGCTGTCACCCACGCCATTGTGAAAATCAAAGCAAAGCAGTCTGCTCTCAAATCACCTGTGGTCAGCCTTGAACTTGGGATGTTGGTTGGGATTTGTGAAACTGCGTTCACTACCCCTAAGCCACAGACATTGATACCATGGTATAACCTTTGTTCATCATCATCATCATATGCTGCTGGCTGGTTGCTTCCGTCTTCAGCACCTTTCTTTTGCTGGGGTAGTCTGTGATCTTACTTGATTTTAGAGATGTATTTTTGTTTTCTTTTTTCACTTGCTCGCTTTGAACTCAAGCTTAGTCCATACACATTATTTATAGTAGTGATGGACTGAAATTTGCATGTAGATAAGCTTTCCCTATTAACAGTGTCCCTCGCCAACAGGCGAACCCACACTGACTTCAGAGGTACTTGTAAGTTACATCCCCAAGTCAAGGATAACAGGTCAACATTTTAGTCCTGTGTACGGGTTGAACCCCTAACCTCATATAGATGTATGTATGTACACACGTGTATGCGCATGCATGTTCGTACATACATATCTAGAGCTGTCTGGTTTTATGGTGTTAGATTTGCTGCTG
Organism: Cepaea hortensis; assembly: GCA_963921405.1. Lineage (NCBI taxonomy): Eukaryota > Metazoa > Mollusca > Gastropoda > Stylommatophora > Helicidae > Cepaea > Cepaea hortensis. The sequence continues at coordinate 8,015,742 of OY992894.1, read as the reverse complement.
ATAATATGGCCAATCACCAGAATCGTGGATCTGTCTGTGTTCCTGTCTCGATTATACCAAGTTGCCATCTGGATATTTACCTCTCTGCCTTCCCCTTGTTCTTTTCCTCTAGTTCTTGCCAGTTGTCACTAAGTTTTCTAGTTCATTTCTTCTCATAACGTACCCAAAAAGTTTTGACTATCTTTGTCTAATTTCTGTAATCAGACTATGGTTTCCATTTGTTTCTTGTAGAGTTTGCTCATTGATGTTCTGTCTGTCCATGATATTCTTTGCATTTTCCTCAGAAACCACATTTCCACTGCCATTAAATGTTTTTCAGCTTGACTCTTCTTCTTCTTCTTCTTCTTCTTCTTCTTCTTCTTCTTCTTCTTCTTCTTCTTCTTCTTCTTCTTCTTCTTCTTCTTCTTCTTCTTCTTCTTCTTCTTCTTCTTCTTCTTCTTCTTCTTCTTCTTCTTTCATCCGGAGTTTTTTTTCCGGACGTGATTGCGTTGTGCCTGTTTACAGCAGAGCTGTGTTCTTGCGCCGTTAGGCCGACACATCCGACTTCTGCGGGCATTTGTTGACCGGATTAACCTTCCCGGTGTCTGTTCATTATCCACGATTCACATTCATACAAAAGTACAGGTTCTATGTAGCACTTCAACATTCTTTTTCTTGTTGCAGTTAACATCTTTTTATTTTTCGGTATGTTTTCCCACCTGCCTTTGCTCATATATGCTATATTAATATTCTTATATATCTCCATCTGTTTCAGCTTTCAATAACAGAATCCCCAAATAAAAACACCCCATTGCATGAGAGGTCATTTTCATCCCCCATACCTGTGATACCAGGTGAGTATTGGTTGTACAAGGAAGTTGGCTTATTAGTGAAGCTCTGGGAGTATTGGTTGTGCAAGGAAGTTGGCTGATTGGTGAACCCTCTGGGAGTATTGGTTGTACAGGGAAGTTAGCTGATTGATGAACCCTCTGGGAGTATTGGTTGTGCAAGGAAGTTGGCTGATTGGTGAACCCTCTAGGAGGCTGAGCTTTTAAGTCTTCAGTCAGTATCTGGTGTTCAGTTCACTTTATCAGTTTCTGTAACTCCACCACTAAGTGTTTCTGTAATTCTTCAGAAATTCTTCACACCAGACATTTCACATTCATTTTAATTAATAGCTTACATTTCTTCTCCACCACGACCATCATGGTATTTTATTTAATGCTATGACATCTGAAGTAACCCCAGTTTGGTGATTTTAAATCTTACTAAAGTTACAAAAGATAGAGATAATCACATAGCACATAAAGCTAATCACATAGCTAATCACATAGCACATAAAGGTAATCACACAGCACATAAAGGTAATCACATAGCACATGAAGGCAGTCAAGTAACAATGGCTAAAAGAATTAGTGAAAGTACCTTATTTCCATGCCATCCTGGCATATTGAGTATGTGGTGCTAGTGCCAGATTGTCTTGTCCAAATGGCACCCAGTGAGTGATATGGTTGGCACCCAGTGAGTGATATGGTTGGCACCCATTGAGTGATATGTTTGACACTCAGTGAGTGATATGGTTGGCACCTAGTGAGTGATATGGTTGGCACCCAGTGAGTGATATGGTTGGCACCCAGTGAGTGATATGGTTGGCATCATGTCAGCCACTTTACTTCCCAGAAGAATCTCTAGTGCCTAATTTTGTTGGTTGGGTTGACCTCAAACCCAAATGGTTATGAAAAAAGTGTTATATCAAGAGGGGTTTGAACCAATGCCCACGGGTCCTTTTAGCACTCTAGTGATTTAACATATACTAAGCATCTGTACTATGAGATGATGTGATAACTTCCTACTTCATTGCCTTTTATCTTTCTATCTCAAAAATTTTTATGATTGATTCATTGAAGCACTGCAGATACCTGGTTTTGAAGTACAAAATGAAAAGGAGCTAGTCATATCATGTCATTATGATGTAAACTAGACTGTGTGAATGGCAGTTTTAGCCATGTGACAACTTATTTATTTTAGTGGGTGAAGTTGAATACCGAAAGGTTATGTGTGGAGAATTTTACTTTATGGATGTTAATGTTGGACAATGAGTTATGAAATGAGAAAGATGTGCAGTTGAGATGTGTGTTTTTTTAGAAAAATGTTGTGAATATTGTAGATGGAGAAGACGAAAAGTAAAAGTAGTGACAACTGCAGATGTTAGTAGATCATTCATCAAAATCATAAGTAAAAGGCAAGTGAAATTTATGAGAGAAAAAAGTCAATAAATGAGGTAATATATAGAGATGAAAAAGTCAATAAATGAGGTAATATATAGAGATTAACCTTATGTAGGAAAGTACTAGGCAAAAGATGCTGATGAAGCCAGAATGATGTACGTAGAAGGATTAAAGAGCCAGGCTTCTTCTTCTTTTCCCATGGGCAGTGAGATGTGTAGTTAAGGGGTGTGTGATTGGGGATTGGAGATCGAGGGGGGGGGGGGGGGGGGTTGGTGGTTGGCGAGTGGGTGGGTGGAGGATGTGTGGGAGGGTGAGTGTGTGTAGGTTGGGGGTGGGAGGGGATGTGTGGGTCGGGGAGATTGTATGGGTGGGTGATATGTGTGTAAGTGGGGGATGTGTGGGTGGGTGCGGGTTTTGTGTGCGGGTAAGTGCAGGATATGTGAGTTGGTGGGAATATGTGTGTGTGGGTATTGGATATGTGGTTGGGAGATGTGTGTTTGGCTGAGTGATTGGGGGTGTGTGGGTGGTTGTTGGAGGATATGTGGGTGGGTGAGTGTTGGTAGGTTATGGGATGGATGGAGGATGTGTGCATGTGGGTGGGGAGATGTGTGAAGGTGGGGGATGTGTGGGTGGGTATGGATGGGTGGTTACATGCATGTGTGCCTGGGTTTGTGTGTGGGTGGGTGGGAGATGGTGTATGTGGGGATGTGTGTGTGGGATGTGTGGGTTGGGGGATGGGTGGATGGATGGGGTCATGTATGTGCCTGCGGGTATGTGTGTGGTTGGGTGGTGGATGTGTGTGTGGGGGACATGCGGATGGTAGGGGATGGGTGGGTGGGTGGTTGATTTGTCTCATAACATGGTAACATGCATTGTTTATGTTTACAACATTCATTTGACAATGTTTTTTTTACTATGTGAATGCACTATGCACTGATGAATGAAAGATGAGTTATTGGAAGGGCCAAATGAAAGACGGGCCTGTCCAATTTGTTACCCTTCGAAAATAAAGTTTGTTTGTTCGTTCGTTCGTTCATTTGTTCATTCTTCTTCTTCTTCTTCTTCTTCTTCTTCTTCTTCTTCTTCTTCTTCTTCTTCTTCTTCTTCTTCTTCTTCTTCTTCTTCTTCTTCTTCTTCTTCTTCTTCTTCCATTTCCTCAGTGAAGTGTTGGGGGGAGATGTAAAGATCTTGTATGTGCTCTTTCTAATGCTTTTTGTAAGTTGGTACTCATTAGTCTAAGGTTGGCCATTATATAGAACCTGAATTGCTGTATGGCAGTGAATCTTAGATTGTAAATGAACAAATTAGGAAGAACTTGGAAGCAACAGAGATGTGGTTCCTATGACAAATGTTTGTGAATTAATTGGACTGCCAGAGTAACTAACGACAATTGCCTGAAAGAGCTAATGATACAACAATAAGAAAGACAAACAGCTTTCTTTGATCATGTTATGAGAAGAGGGGCATTGGAGAACATCGTGACAACTGGAAAGATCAAGAGGAAGAGAGGCAGAGGCAGACCAAGAGAAATTAAGCTGGATGGATTGAGACGGTGGCACGGAGGAATATCAGCAGGAGAGTTGATCTGGAATACCAAAGACAGAGATCTGTGGAGAGACATGAATGCCTACGCCAGCTGGTATGGCACTTGATGATGATGATGATGGTCTTTATACCATCTCTCCATCTTTATAACCAGGCAACAAATAATAATATAAGCATCAACTTCAGTATGCCGATATTTGCTCCAGACCAGGCATCTGAAACAAGTGTGTGAGCTGCCTGTACTCTAAAATAATCAATGGAACATTTAATAAACTATGTTCATGTTTATTGTCAACAAACAACTGCTGAAACCTGACTCATATTTCTCTGTTTCTGTTCTCTGTCAGACCCTGACGAGTCAGGCGAGAGTGGCAATGGTGATGGCTTGTCTGCCAATGCCAGTAATGAGAATCGGGAATACAGGACTCGCAGTCCTTCTGGCGATCGAGCACTGTCTCATCAAAGCCGCATAGGTCTGCAAGATTTTACTTTCATCAAAGTTTTAGGAAAGGGCAGTTTTGGCAAGGTAAGAGTTTTCTTAACACTGCATTTGAAAAGAGTATTGGAAGATTAACTTAATTATCTTCAGCAAGTATGTGAAAGTGTGACAATGCTCTACTTGGTCCATTCTGTTATATTGTCAGCGCAGGAGATATTTCATGCGTCTTTTCATAAATTCCCTTCAATTTTGCGCTTAAAAATTGATTATTGGCATGGAAAATTAAGACTTGACCAAACCAGATAAGGTTGATAACATGTTGGTATTGTATGGTGACCTATATAAAACCTCTGATAGTTTGTTATGAGCTAAACATTTTGTTTCCACTCTCTCCATACAGCTTTCGTATCCAACATGGTTTCATTTATCTGTAAGCATAATCTTCTTTTGCATTTATATGCCACCTTTTGAAAATCAGGTTTGTTTATTCTATTTAGTCTCATTTTCTGTCAATCTCTCCCACTATTCTCCTCTTAATTATCTGCTCTTTCTTCCTGATCATGGAGACTAATTTCCTTTCTTATACTATTGAGTTTACAATCCCTAGTAAGAACAATTTTTATTTCTCAACTGTGAAATAAAATCCTAGCTTTGACAAATTCTAGGGCCAGTGATCTTAAATCCTCAGCCAGGACTGAATCTCCCTACAAACATAAGTAATGGTACAATATGTGTATGCAGTAGTGATAGTATTTTTCTTTCATTTCTTTAGCCAGTGTCACTTCCTTTCATGCAGTTAACATTCTGAAGAAATACCGCAGCATTAATACCTGTTAGAATAATTGTTTAGAAAACTGTCCACACTGTTATTCACTGCGTCCATCAATATTTGACATATTTCACGAATTGTTTAAGTTAGTTGAGACATACAAATTTGCAATAAATTAAAATGTACATGCCAAAAATATGAAGGATCATTTCCTGTGGCATTTCAAAAAGGTTGGATTAGTATTGGTAATATATTAACTACATTAAGATTGTCAGTTTTATAGGATTTTATGGAAAATGTGGTTCAGGGATGGAAGGGATTAAAAGAGAAGCAATGCACCTTCCCTCTGCTAGCCTACAGGACATCCTTGGTTAAGGCAGAGTACTTGTTTAGTGCCGCCTCCCTCACCCTCCTCCCAATACGGTAACATGAAATCCTGGAGCATGTGGCAGATCAAGCTAGAGAGCAGTCAATAGGTAGTTGTTGGTTATGATCTCAAGTTAGCAATGGTAGGCAGAGGATCTTTTTATTTTTTATAGAGACAACGGGTCACCAATATATATATATAGGCACTACAAAGAAGGAAAACAATGGCAGACTTCTTTGTTTACAAATGCCCTGAAAACTAAAGCAGTCAAATAAATGATGAAGAAAATAGTACAAAGAGATCTACCCAACAAGAGTTTAGTATTGAAGAAGACTGGTTATTAAGACAAATTCAATTCAGGAAGATGGAATGGTTTGGGCATGTAAAAAGGCTTGCATATCTGGTAAATATAAAACTCTGAAGGGAGGTGTACCAGGAAAGTGGTGAAGAAGGCCACCCACAGTGTAGATGGATTCAAGATGCCAAAGAAAATTGACTGTTGACATCGGCAGTCACTTTCTTACTCATAATCATTGAATCTCAGTGGAGGGCTCTTCATCATTCATGATGGACGAACAACTCAGCAGATAATTTATTCATAATGGTAACCAAGGCAGGACATGTGGCTTATGATAGAGAAAAATTTAGGACGACTGCTCTATGTGCAGGACAAGCCAATAGATGATGATGATGACAACCTTGAAGTAAAATATATGGGTGGTCAGTTATGTGGGCTTATGGATTTTGTTTCTTTCATTTTTTTTTCTCTAATAGAAGATGAGGATGGAACACATATGGGAATGTCCACAGTGCTGTGTTTTTGACCCAGCTCAGCTGAACTCTGATATTTTTTCCATTTTTTTTTCCTTTTTTTTTTTTGTAAATTAAAAAGGATCACCTGGTTTAGTAGCAAAAGGTTTAAAAACGGATTTTATAAGTAACAGGATCGACTTCACTTCACCGGGCCTTATCCCATATGGCTCAGCCTCTTTCCCCAGGGCGGCCTGCCGAAAGTGTTGCACAAAGCACGAACTCCGTAGCTCCAGTGACAACCCCCAAGAGTCTCCGAGAAAATTGCACTGGTGAACCGAACAATTTAGACAGGATTCAAACCCACAACCATCTGAGCGTGAGACAGGTTGTGTATCCATTTTGCCACGTAGACTCCATTTAGTAGCAGGTTAAGCCAAGGACCCTTGTACACATCTTCAGGGGCATCAGACATGCGGCGCTCGACCTGTATTTGTACAGACCAATCAGCACTCGGTCGGTGATGAGGTCAGTACCATGCTGGCTGCCTTCACTTCCCCAGACATTCTTGCTTCCCATTTTAGCCTGGGTTGACCTGGAAGCCTAGGCCAATCTTGAAAAAAACTTAATTCACCCAGTTGGGTATCGAAACCATGATGTATCGAACCCATGACTTCCTGGATGACCGGCGAGTGTCTAGCAACTACACTACTGAGGCTTCCATGAATTGGTAGACTCAGTATAAATTTTGTTAAGCCATGACCTCAGTAACTGCATTTTATGTATTTACTTCCAGGTTATGTTGGCAGAAAGAAAAGGCACTGATGAAGTTTACGCCATCAAAGTTTTAAAAAAAGATGTCATCATACAGGATGATGATGTAGAATGCACAATGACAGAGAAGAGAATACTAGCACTGTCGGCAAAGCACCCGTTTCTGACAGCGCTGCACTCATCTTTTCAGACTAAGGTAAGGATATGCTGTTGTGATACTAAAGTATGAAAAGGGGGGGGGGGGGGATGGTGCAAAACTATGGAAATTTAAACAGTAGAGAGACAGCAAATTTAGGGCAGCTTGATAAAATACAGTTATGTCAATGTGAAAACAGTGCAGTGACAAACCTTCATTAGCAAACAGCAACAACAAGAAAGCACAACACGCAAACCTCAGAGGCATAATAAGCAGGATGGATTAAAATATGTGGTGCTGATCTCAGAGTCTCAGACATTATCATGTCTGAATATAAGAGCGTTCACTCTTAAACTTCCGGTGTAGTGATGCCGATGCGGCGCGTTCAACCCCTACACCAGTCAGTCAGACTAAAATTGACTTCTCATCCTTGACTTGGGGGCGTAAATTACAAGTGCCTCAGAAGTCAAAATGGGCTCACCTGATGTCGAGGGACACAGGTAATAGGGAAAGCTAATCCACACGCACAAATCAGTCCAATACATTAGATGTAGTAGCATGTGTATGGACTACACTTGAGTTCAAAGCTAGTGAGTGGTCCAAAAAAATCTGAGGCGCTCCAAATATGAAGCAACTGTTTTTCGTAATTGTATTATGTGAAGCTGTTCTACATTAGTGTTTGTGTGTTGTTCCTAAAGAGTGGGTGCATCCTTAAACAGGAAAACATGACTGATGTGAAAGTATCAGGTACATTGTACCACGAGACCAGTCGTCCAATTAGGTACTAATTCCATCGACTTCATTTTGCCTGGCTGTGAATCTTTAGTTGTGAACATAAACTGGCATTTTTCTTAAGTTCTACATTTTTAGAGATAGAACTATTAATTCAGCTCACTTGCTCCCTTCAACTTGAGGAGATAATTTGGTGGTTCTCTTTGACTTCCACATTAACAGGTTTGGTTGCTCACCACCTTTATCAATGTTTTAGATGGCTGGGGTTGGGGAGTACCCTCCCTGCAACATTCTGGCTAAATACCCAAAATGCTCCAAGTTATCCATTTATCGTGATGGATGCTCAGTTGCCGAGCTGCATTAACCACAGCATAGTGTGTCCAGTGTCGTCATTTGGAGGTGACATGTTCAAATCCCTGTCAGTAACTACAGCTTACAATTTGTATGTTGTCTAGTGTGTCCTCTAGTCTCTACTTATTTCTTCTGCTTCTATGAGTACCAAACAGTATATTTGTGTTTATTTATGAACTGTCTTAGAGGTCTAAAATATTGATATTTTTGTGACCATCCTCAACCACATGGAGATTCAGTTGGGAGTTTCCCTTTTTCAAGACTAAGACTGACAAGTGCAGCACCACTCTATTTACCCTTTCTCCGAAAGAAAAGGCAGGGAGCATTCAGATAAATGGAACACCCCTAAGAGAAGGCAAGGAACCAACATACCTTGGTGTAACATTCAACGACAGGCTGACATGGAGAAAACACATCAAAAAAGCAGTAGCAAAAGCCAGAAGGAAAATTGCCATCCTGAGAAAGCTAACTGGAACCACTTGGGGAGCCAGTGGGAAAATACTTAGCAAAGTTTATCAACAGAGCATACGACCACACTTGGAATATGGGTCAACTGCGTGGTGTTCAGCATCAAAAACTACATTGCAGGAGCTGGACAAGGTGCAAAATCAAGCTCTTAGAGTCATCACAGGAGGGATGAGATCAACCCCTATAGTAGCAATGGAGAAAATGGGGCGGACACAAGCTTTAAGAGAACGCAGAGATACAAAAACACTCATACAAGCAGAAAAGTTTCTCAGTTTGCCAGGCCACCCTATGAAGAACCGATTTGAAAACCTAGCTATGGGGCGGTTGAAAAGAAGTAGTTTCATCCACCAGGCCAAACAACTCTGCAGAGAAACCATCGATCTTCCCACAGTTGGTATCCCCCTGACAACCATTCCAGAGCGAACGCCGTGGAAAGATGAACATAGAATATCGCTACAAATCCAGTCAAAAGTGAAAGGAATATTTGACAAGGAAGAACAGAACAGTGTACAGCGCACAACAGCCACTCTCAGCTTCCTTGATGATGAATACCCACAGGACCTATGGATTCGAGTTTACACAGATGGGTCAGCACAAAATGCTGTTCGAAATGGAGGAGCAGGAGTGTACATAGAATACCCAAATAACCTGGGAAGGTTAACCCGGTCAACAAATGCCCGCAGAAGTCGGATGTGTCGGCCTAACGGCGCAAGAACGCAGCTCTGCTGTAAACAAGCACAACGCAATCACATCCGAAAAAAAACTCCGGATGAACGAAGAAGAAGAAGAAGATACCCAAATAATACTAGAGACACGGCCAGAATTCCAACAGGAAAGTACTGCCATAACTATGATGCTGAAATTGAGGCAGTCAAGATAGCCACAGAGAAATTACAAAATACCAGCCATGGTACACAACCTGTGGTGATATTGACAGATGCAAAATCCATAATAGAGGCGCTCCTGTCTGGGAAATTGCCAGTTCTGAGGACACTACTTTCTAAACTTAGCAGTCAGCGTAAGATCACCATACAGTGGATACCATCCCACTGTGGAGTCCCCGGAAACGACAGAGCTGATCGATTGGCTAAAGAAGGAGCAAAAGAAGAACAACCTGATGTGCCCATTACATACCACCAAAAGAAAAGAATGATCAAATCAGTCAGAAGGCCACCAAAACTTACTCAAGACGACTACCACGTTATGGACAGACCAGAACAGGTCATTCTTCTGCGCCTCAGAACAGGACACAATAGATTACGCAACCACATGTATACAAAATTCAAGATTGGTGACTCAGCCATGTGCACATGTGGTCTGGCGTCGCAGACAGCAGAGCACATACTCCAGGATTGCCCAAACTACAACATATCCAGGCAAACCTTCTGGCCTAGAGAGACAACAGTGGAAGATAAACTCTATGGACCGCTGAATGAACTAAAAAAGACTGTTGGATTCATACGAGAGACAACATTGCAGTTATAAGCATATTTCAGGCGAACGAAAGAAGAAGAAGAAGAAGACTAAGACCAAATTGGCATTTCTTAGTTTCTCCATTAATTTTACTGATTTTAAAGTAATCAACAGTAATCACAACGCAAATACTCTCATGACTTAGTCACACCAGTTGACATGAGGAAACTGAGAGAGTACTGGAAGGCACAGTACTTGGGAACAGATTGAGGGTAGTCCAAGGGTAACATTTATAAAACAGGCATACACTGATCTGTCAATGAAGGTGTACGTAGAATTGAAGAGAACGGCACAAAATATACGACCTTGAAATAGAATTATCAGCTTCACACCAAACCAAGGAATAAAAAAACTTGATGACGATGAACTAATAATCACTCACGACATTGAGTAACTAATAATCACTTACTTCATTGTCATTTCTCTCCCACTCCTGACTGTAAATGTTAAATCTTGGTTCAGTTCTTCTTCTCCTCATTCCTCTTCATCTTCAGCTGTAAATATTACATCTTTGTTCCCTGTGCTTCACTTTGACATTTCTCTTTGGCTTTTAACTGTCTCTGTACAGTAGCCACAGTCAGTGGCTATTATTTTTCACTTGCATACAGCTTTCACCAGTCGTCAGTGAAATACATCTTTTGTTTCCTTGTAATATCTCACACTTTTTAAATGTTACTGATTAAAAATGGCCTAGTTTCCAATGTAGGAGGTAAACATTTTGACTATGGCAACTTTCAGTGATTTTATTGTTAGTTTGGTGTGTTTTTACCCAAATGGTTTAGATGTTCTTGTGAATATCTGGTCATAAATCTAATGTCATACAGGCCATCTGTTGGTGTTAGTATAATATTCTTATGACATATAACGTCATAATGAATTGTAAAAATGCATATTAGTAATTGCAATAGCATTTTAGATAAATATGGAATGTGAAACACAGCATTTGAACAGTTTTGATCAGTCTGATTGACACTAACACCGCAGTTGTGTAATATCATAATTGACAAATGGCAGGGAAAATTCATATATGTAATAAGCAAGGAACAACTATATAATTTTAAATTAAATGAAAAAACACAAACTACACACAATTTCCATGCATTCAGAGACAGATAAACAGTAACAAAGGTTATAGTGAATCAACTATGTCCGTAGAGCTGCATTCAGTTTGACCTTTTCTGAGTTTCCCAAAAATCGATCCTTGGACTGTGTAAACACAAACATATAATTAGTGTTTTAACAGATCTCAGTGAAATTTATCAGATAATGGTAAGTATAAACAAAGATGATTATATGCAAAAATGGATGACTTTGGATTAATATTCTAATTTATGTAGTCCAATAACTGACATAGGGGAACATTTTTTCCATAAATCTGATCTTTCTACATTTATTCACTGTAAATATTAATTATATGTGTGTATTTCTGTTGTAAAAAATTTGGTAGTAATTGTGTATTTGGTAGTAATTGTGTACCCAAAAAATGGAAATTAGTGAAGAACAGTATGGATTTGTGGAAGGAAAGGGCACAAACAATGCATTACGGACACTAATAGAAAGGTCAATAGAGAAACAGAGAGACATATATTTGTGCTTCATAGATTATACTAAGGCATTTGATAAAGTAAAACATGATGAACTGATTAAAATGTTGGAAGATATCAACACTGATGGAAAAGATTTAAGAATAATAAAGAATATTTACTGGAACCAAGTAGCAGCAATTAAAATGGGAAATAAAGAGGGTAGTTACGAACAGATAAAGCTAGGAGTACGACAAGGGTGTGTCTTGTCACCAGATCTTTTCTCCCTTTATAGCGAAGTAATAATGAGAGGGATCAAAGAGATGCCAGGAATACTAGTTGGAGGTTATAATATAAATAATATACGCTATGCAGATGACACAGTATTGGTGGCGGATAATTCAACAGACCTACAACAATTATTAGACGTTGTAGTAACAGAGAGTGCAAGGAAAGGACTCTCCTTGAATATCAAGAAAACAGTAACAATGGTAATATCAAAGAAAATGGTGACACCAAAATGTGACATAGAAATAGAAGGGAAAATCCTTAACCAAGTGGATAATTTTAGATACCTAGGGGCATTTATAACATCAGATGGAAGATGTACAACAGAGATTAGGAGCAGAATAGGGCAGGCAAAAGCCGCATTTCAGAAAATGAAGAGTATCTTATGCAATAAGTCACTATCACTGAATGTAAGAGAGTGATGAAATGCTATGTAGAACCAGTTTTGCTGTATGGCAGTGAATCTTGGAATGTAAATGAACAAATTAAGAAGAAATTAGAAGCAACAGAGATGTGGTTCCTGAGACGAATGTTGCGAATTCCTTGGACTGCCAGAGTAACTAACGACAACTGCCTGAAACAGGCTAACGAAACTAGAACATTATATACAACAATAAGACAGAGACAAACAGCTTTCCTCGGTCATGTGATGAGAAGAGAGGCATTGGAGAACATCGTAACAACTGGAAAGATCGAGGGGAAGAGAGGCAGAGGTAGACCAAGAGAAGTGATGCTGGATGGATTGAGACAGTGGCATGGAGGAATATCAGCAGCAGAGTTGATCCAGAAAACCAAAGACCGAGATCTATGGAGAGCCATGAACGCCTACGCCAGCTGGCACGGCACTTGATGATGATGATGTATTGATGATTTCTATTGTACATCCAGTCTCCTACAATCTGTAATTCAACAAGTAAATTTGTTCGCTTAGTTTACCCAGAATATTTAATTATTCTGATTTCACTGTGTACACATTTTTTCGCCGAGTGTTATGTTGAAAAAAGTGTCCCATGCAGAAAGAGTTCAGGTGTAAGTTTATTACAGACATTATAACTTTCAAGATTAACCATTATTCACACAGGTAATTCACCTGAAAAATGTAAAATTGACAGAAGACGATATTTGACATCTTTGCCTCTTCCAAGTTCCAGTCCAAGTTCCAGTCCTCTCTGACATGATCCTTCACATTTTGGCCAGGTCAAGGTTATTGTTGGTTTTTATGAGATCCCAAGAGGATTCACAATGTGGAGCTGGATTCCTCTGGCTAGTCTTATTCTTTCTTTCACATCTTTCACCATGTTACAGGCATGTCCATAGACACTGTATCTTCTTCAGTGGATATCAAAGTGTCTGGATGCTAACTACCTCCAATCCCACTGTTTTGCATACACAACTATCCCATCCAGCATTTGACTTGCAGCACTCCTTCCAGTTTGTCTTCTGTTGTGTAATGTTGTCTCATTGCATTCTGTATCATACACATACATCTTTCTCAGATCACACGCACTATTGAAGATTTATCCAATTGAAAATTGTGAGGAAACGAAGAAAAATAATTGTAAATAAATCAAGGCAACAAAAGTGATCTTTTTTTCCATCTAGTTTTCTGTGAGATAATGATTAGCTGTTGTATTTTTATTTTTGAAATAGGAGAGGTTGTTTTTTGTGATGGAGTATGTGAATGGAGGAGATCTGATGTTTCAAATTCAAAGGGCTAGGAAATTTGATGAACCACGGGCCCGGTTTTATGCAGCAGAAGTGACATTAGCACTGATGTTTCTGCATAAACATGGTATTATATACAGGTAAGGTGGCTAGGACAGTTCTGTGACTTTGTTTGTCCATCTCAATGTTGGAGTATGCTAACATGCATGTGCATTATGTGTGCATGCATGCATATATATATATATATATATATATATGTATGTGTGTGTGTGTGTGAGTGGGAAGGGGGGTGTGGGTGGGTGGAGAGTCTAATGTTTCTGCATAAACATGGTATTATATACAGGTGAGGTGGCTAGGACAGTTCTGTGACTTTGTTTGTCCATCTCAATGTTGGAGTATGCTAACATGCATGTGCATTATGTGTGCATGCATGCATATATATATATATATATATATATATATATATATATATATATGTATGTGTGTGTGTGTGTGTGGGTGGGAAGGGGGGTGTGGGTGGGTGGAGAGTCTAGTGTTTCTATTGTGTGAACTGACCCAGTGTATGTAATGTGTGAACTGACCCAGTGTATGTAATGTGTGAACTGACCCAGTGTATGTAATGTGTGAACTGACCCAGTGTATGTAATGTGTGAACTGACCCAGTGTATGTAATGTGTGAACTGACCCAGTGTATGTAATGTGTGAACTGACCCAGTGTATGTAATGTGTGAACTTCCCCCATTGTATGTAATGTGTGAACTGACCCAGTGTATGTAATGTGTGAACTGACCCGGTGTATGTAATGTGTGAACTGACCCGGTGTATGTAATGTGTGAACTGACCCTGTGTATGTAATGTGTGAACTGACCCAGTGTATGTAATGCATGAACTGACCCGGTGTATGTAATGTGTGAACTGACCCGGTGTATGTAATGTGTGAACTGACCCGGTGTATGTAATGTGTGAACTGACCCAGTGTATGTAATGTGTGAAATGACCCAGTGTATGTAATGTGTGAACTGACCCAGTGTATGTAATGCGTGAACTGACCCAGTGTATGTAATGCGTGAACTGACCCAGTGTATGTAATGAGTGAACTGACCCAGTGTATGTAGTGTGTGAACTGACCCAGTGTATGTAATGTGTGAACTGACCTAGTGTATGTAATATGTAAGCTCATCTGGTGTAAGTAATGTGTGAACTGGTCTAGTGTACGTAATGTGTGAACTGGTCTAGTGTACATAATGTGTGAACTGGTCTAGTGTACGTAATGTGTGAACTGGTCTAGTGTACGTAATGTGTGAACTGGTCTAGTGTACGTACTGTGTGAACTGGTCTAGTGTACGTACTGTGTGAACTGGTCTAGTGTACGTACTGTGTGAACTGGTCTAGTGTACGTAATGTGTGAACTGGTCTAGTGTACGTAATGTGTGAACTGGTCTAGTGTACGTAATGTGTGAACTGGTCTAGTGTACGTAATGTGTGAACTGGTCTAGTGTACGTACTGTGTGAACTGGTCTAGTGTATGTACTGTGTGAACTGGTCTAGTGTATGTACTGTGTGAACTGGTCTAGTGTATGTACTGTGTGAACTGGTCTAGTGTACATAATGTGTGAACTGGTCTAGTGTACATAATGTGTGAACTGGTCTAGTGTATGTACTGTGTGAACTGGTCTAGTGTATGTACTGTGTGAACTGGTCTAGTTTATGTACTATGTGAACTGGTCTGCTTGTGTATGTACTGTGTGAACTTGTCTAGTGTATGTACTGTGTGAACTGGTCTAGTGTACGTACTGTGTGAACTGGTCTAGTGTACGTAATGTGTGAACTGGTCTAATGTACGTAATGTGTGAACTGGTCTAGTGTATGTAATGTATGAACTGGTCTAGTGTATGTACTGTGTGAACTGGTCTGGTGTACGTACTATGTGAACTGGTCTAGTGTACGTACTGTGTGAACTCACTAGAAAACACACTGGTCCATGTTGAATTACACTTGGAGAATATGGCATTGTTTTCTGAAGGTCCACTTCTCTGAGATCAGGCAATTCTCATAAAACGCATATTAGAAATTTCTGTACAAATGAAAAATAACAAGGAAGGGAACCACTCTCTCTACCTCATTTTGCCCTAACCTAGTGTATGTGAAGTGACATATCTTCATACGGGCAATATCTGCCTGATCTTTACCTTTTTACATCATGCCCTTCTGCCAGCCATAATCCTCTTGTTGATTTGAATGTTGCTGTAATTATGCATCAAAATGTCTGTATTTTATTGGTTGCCATAAATAATTGATTGCTGATTGGTAATCATATACCATGGACAGACAGAAAAACCAATGACCAAGTCCTACAAGAAACAAATGGAAACTGTAAACTGATTAGAGAAATTAGACTTAGGCTGTCATAATTTTTTTGTCACGTTATGAGAAGAAATAAATTGGAAAACTTGGTGACAACTGGCAAAATTAAGGGGAAAAGAACCAGGGGAAGGCGGAGGAAAAAATACCTGGATGGCTTGGCCATGTGGTATCGTTGAGTCAAGAACACAGAGCTGATCCGCAACTCTGGTGATCGTGTGAGATGACGAGACATGACCGCCCACGCTTATCGGCATGTCACATGATGATGATGATTCATATACAGTACAACCAATAACAATTTGATATTTTCTGTTACAGAGATCTTAAACTAGACAACATTTTATTAGATGCAGAAGGACATTGCAAGATAGCAGATTTTGGGATGTGCAAGGAAGGTATGACAGACGGCAAGCTCACTCAGACATTTTGTGGAACCCCAGATTATATAGCACCAGAGGTTGGTTCTTTGTGGTTGATTTGTCAGTGCTGTTACTCAACACTTTTTTTCTTGACTGTTTAATGTTGATTCTTGCACTGTTTTCCTTAACTATTTATTGTTGACTCTAGCACTTTATTTTTAACTGTTTATAAAGTACTAGCTGACCCTGCCCGGCTTCGCCCAGACCCTGGTGGGGAGCATCTCATTTAATTCATATAAGTAGTCATATAAGTTCTCGTTCCCGTTACCGACTATCTGTCTGTCTGACTGTCTGTCTGTCTGACCCAGCCCGTCTTCGCCCAGACCCTGATGGGGAGCATGTCATTTAATTCATATAAGTAGTCATATAAGTTCCCGTTCCCGACTGTCTGTCTGTCTGTCTATCTATCTATCTGTCTGTCTGTCTGACCCAGTCCAGCCCATGGTGGAGAGCATCTCATTTAAATCATATAAGTAGTCATATAAGATCCCGTTCCCGACTATCTGTCTGACTGTCTGTCTGTCTTGGGTAAATGGAGGAGGGAGGAGGAAGAGGGAGGTGGAGGAGGGAGGAGGAGGGCGGAGACAGGAGGAGGAGGGAGGAATAGGAGGGAGGAGGAGGGATTAGGAGGAGAAGGAGGGAGGAGGAGGGAGGAGGAGAAAGAGGGAGGAGGAGGAATGTGAAGGGAGGAGGAGGTAGAGGGAGGAGGAGGAGGGAGGGGGAGGAGGAGGGAGAGGGAGGAGGAGGAATGTGAAGGGAGGAGGAGGTAGAGGGAGGAGGAGGGAGGAGGAGGAGGAGGGAAGAGGAGGTAGAGGGAGGAGGAGGAGGGAGGAGGAGGGAGGAGGAGAGAAGAAGAGGAGGGAGGAGGAGGAGGGAGAAGGAGGGAGAGAGGAGGAGGGAGGAGGAGGGAGGAGGCAGAGGGAGCAGGAAGAGGGAGGAGGAAGAGGAAGAGGGAGGAGGAAGAGGAGGGAGAGGGAGGAGGGGAAGAGGAAGAGGGTAGGAGGAGGAAGAGGGGAGAGGAGGAGAAGAATGGAGAAGGAGGGCGGAGGAGAAGGAGGAGGAGGAGGCAGAGGGAGAAGAAGGAAGGAGGAGGAGGAAGGAGGGAGAATGAGGAGGGGAGGAAGGAAAGGGAGGTGGAGGAGGAGGAGGTAGAGGGAGGAGGAGGAGGAGGAGGGAGGAAAAGGGAGGAGGAGGGAGGAGAAGGAAGAAGGAGGAGGAAGAGGGAGGAGGAGGAGGTAAAGGGAGGAGGAGGGAAGAGGAAGGAGGAGGAAGAGGGAGGAGGAGGAGGATGGGAGAGGGAGGAAGAGGGAGGAGGAGGAAGAGGGAGGAGGAGGATGGAGGAGGGAGAGGGAGGAGGGGAAGAGGGTAGGAGGAGGAGGAGGGGAGAGGAGGAGAAGAATGGAGAAGGAGGGAGGAGGAGGGAGGAAGAGGAAGAGGGAGGAGGAGGAAGGAGGAGGGGGAGGGAAGAGGAGGAGGAGGGAGGAGGAAGAAGGAGGAGGAGGGAGGATGAGAACGCAGGAGGAGGAGGAGGAGGGAGGAAGAGGGAGGAGGAGGAAGGAGGAGGGGAGGGAAGAGGAGGAGAGAGGAGGAGGGAGGGGGAGGAGGAAGAAGGAGGAGGAGGAGGGAGGATGAGAACGCAGGAGGAGGGAGAGGGAGGAGGATGAGGAGGAGAGAGGAGGTGGAGAGAGGAAGAGGTAGAAGGAGGAGGGAGAAGGAGGAGGGAGGAGAAGGAGGGGGAGGAGGAGGAGGAGGAATGATGAGGTGGGAGGAGGGGGAAGAGGAGGGATGTGGAGGACGGAGGAGGAGGGAGGAGGTAGAGGGAGGAGTAGGAGAAAGGAAAAGGGAGGAGGAGAGAGGAGGAGAAGTGAGGAGGTAGGAGGAGGAGGAAGAGGGAGGAAGAGGAAGAGGAAGAGGGAGGAGGAGGATGGAAGAAGGAGGAGGTAGAGGGAGGAGGGGGAGGGGAAGAGGAAGAGGGTAGGAGGAGGAGGAAGAGGGAGGAGGAGGATGGAGGAGGAAGAGGAGGGAGAGGGAGGAGGGGAAGAGGAAGAGGGTAGGAGGAGGAGGGGAGAGGAGGAGAAGGGAGGAGGAGGGAGGAGGTAGTAGGATGATTGATTGCCATCCCACCAGGTTAATATGTTATCGCGGACCTCAGAGAGAAGTGTCTATGTAGAAGACCATTTCCTGGACGTATGTATTTTGGGAGGGGGAGGAGGGAGGAGGGAGGAGGAGGAAGAAGAAAAAAAAAATATGACAGTTGGCTGCTCTGGAATGAAAGGAAGACGTGTAGAAAATTTCATCTCAATCGGATGGGCCGTTCGCGAGCGCATAAAGGACAGACGGACATACAGACATACGGACAGACAGACAGACAGACAGACGGACGGAGATCCTTTTTTATATATAAGATATATATGTATATTGGCACTAACATTTTATTATTGACTATTTAATCTAAACTTTAAAATTGTATTCTTGATTTTGTTTTATATAGACTCTAGCATTTTATTCTTTATTGTTTAATATTGATGCTAGGATAATATTATTTACTGTTTTTTTTTGGTTTTGTTTTTTGTGTTCGCTCATTATGAACTCAAGCTACTGTGTTTAGTGCACTGGGCTGATTTTTGCACATGGATTAGCTTTCCCTATTATTCTGAGGAAAATGCAAAGAATACCATGGACAGCCAGAAAGACCAATGAACAAGTTCTTCAAGAAACAAATGAAGATCGTAAACTGATTAGAGACATTAGACGTAGACAGTCACAATTTTTTGGGCATGTTATGAGAAGAAATGATCTGGAGAACTTGGTGACAACTGGTAAGATCGAGGGGAACAGACCAAGGGGAAGACCTAGAAGCAAGTACCTTGATGGCTTGGCCTTGTGGCATGGTCAAGACAGAAACACGGAGCTGATCCACGACTCTGGTAATCAAGTGAGATGGCAGAACATGACCGCCCACGCTTACCGGCATGGCACATGATGGATGGATGGATTACCAGTGTCCCGCGCCCTTAGGCCAGTTTGAATTTATCAGCTTGGTTAAGCATTTTCCCTGCAAATATGTCATTGTTATAAATGTCTGCTTGCAGATCCTGCAGGAACTAGAGTATGATGCCAGTGTGGACTGGTGGGCTCTGGGTGTCCTCATGTACGAGATGATGGCTGGACAGCCTCCGTTTGAGGCAGACAATGAAGATGATCTGTTTGAGTCTATTCTCCATGACGACGTTCTATACCCTGTCTGGCTCAGCAAGGAGGCTGTATCTATTCTGAAGGGTGTAAGTAACTAACTGCTGATGTGATAGATATTTGGTAGATTTTGCTGTGACTATCGTTCAGGTTTAAACAGCTAGCAACAGTAGCAGCAGAAGGAAGAAGGTGGCGAGGCAGCAGAACTGGAGTGAATATAGGAAAAAAAGGAAGAGAAGAAATGTGAGGAAGAAGAAACAAAAAAAGTAGTATAAATATGATTGTGGATTGTGTTTCAGAAATTCAAAACAGTGTATTCCCGTAACGAATGTAAACACAGATGCCATAAACAATATGTTGCACAATTTATTGCCTGTCATATTTCGCTGTATGGTAATGACCCTATTTAATCAGGCTAGGAATATTTTCTCCGTCGATATACTAAAAGAGGGACTGGACAGCCTTAACCAGACTACAATCTAATGGATATATAGCTGACTTCATCAAGCGTCACTGCCATCTACCTAAATCTACCCTCACAGAGTTATTGGTTCCCAAGCTTCAAGTGTTTTTTCAGCTGATCTTTCGATGGTACGAAGTAATGAAACAATGACAAGATCAACTTAAAACAATAGAAAACCAAACATTCTTTGCTGCTGAACCAATGATCAGATACAAAACCACGCCGATACCTGCTCCATCTTAAAAGAACCAATGTTACTGTACACCAAATCAGACTGCATTAATCAGTTTCAGTTTGAGTACCAAGCAGCTTACATAGGAAGAACGGAACGACAGTTAATAAATTGAGTAACCGAACATTTCTAGTGTGGGTGGAAAAGTGAGTTAATCAGTCTTCAGGAATCCTGGAATCTCTATGCAGACTATAAAATTTCTTTCTTGGCAATTTCTCAACAACTCATAAACTACAGTCATAAAGTAAACAAAGGAAAACAGTTTTGTATATTGTATTCAACAAACAATAAATGATTGCTCAATTATAGTGAGTCCTGTCTGTTTTATGCAAACAGAAAGAGATTGTTCTAAATTTGAAATTATCATGAGGGGAAAGAATGCTCCACATTCGAACAATACCCGTGACTGTGTTTTAAATCTTTCAGCAAAATTAAATATTACAGCTGTATGTTGCTGCATAAATAACACAACCCTACCCAAAAGAAACAATTATTTTTTGGATGCCAAACATTTTACACCTGATTTTACATAAATGAGGCCTGCTAAATCCAAATATCACATTTATTTTTCTGTAGCAGCTATAATTTTTGAGATACAGGCTTCTTTTTTTTTTGGTATTTAATTGTATTATTACAGTATTTTCTGTATTAGGCTCTGGAAAAAAAAACAACTATTGCTATCTGGTACCCTACACAATTTGGAATTCCAGTGGTTTTGTATCTGATCATTGGAGAGGATTGTAAGATTATTTATTCTGGAAGAGACGAGCGGCAAAGAGGTGTAGCCATTATATTGGATCGGCAAACATAAATTCTATTAAAGGATATTGGGCCGTGTCAGACAGAGTTCTATTGGTAAAATTAAATGGAAGACCTTTTAAAATAAATGTCATTCAAGTATATGCTCCAACAAGTGAATGTAGTGAAGAAAGTTTAGAGGAATTTTATAATGAGATGGAGTCAGCTTTGAAGAACTTTAAAAATATCAGAAATAAATATCATAATAGGTGATTTCAATGCAAAAGTAGGAAATGAAGGCGATGGATGCAGTGTAGGCAACCATGGTTTGGGAGAGCGAAACAAAAGAGGATACAGACTTGTAGAATTGGCAAAAGAACAAGAAATGGTTGTAGGAAACACCTGGTTTAAACAGCATCCTAGAAGATTATGGACATGGAGGAGTCCAGACAGCAGGATTAGAAACCAGACTGATTACATCCTGATTAGTAGGTTTTGAAATACGTTAACAGTCGTAAAAACAGTCCCCAATGCAGACTGTTACAATCAGTGATCACAGATTAATTATAGGCACATTGAGGATAAAGTTAAAGAAAGTCAAGTATATAACGGAAACACTAAATATGATTTGTGCAAATTGAAAACTGACAAAGAAATACAAGATAATTTCAACATAGAAGTAAAGAATAAATTTGATATATTGTCTGATGTAGAGATCCTATTTCAAGATGTAGATGATTAATGGGAAATATTGAAGAATTCAATCAGTTGTGCTGCAGAAAAAAACTATTCCAGAATTAAAGAAAATGGGTTGTAAGACATGGATGACTAAAGAATTTTTACAACTAATGGAAACAAGAAGACAGAACAAAAATAATCCTGCCAAATATGAAGAAATTCACAGAAAAGTCGGAATATGATGTAAGGAGGAAAAAGAAGCATGGTTCTTGAAAAATTGCTTAGAAATTGAAAAACAACACAACAGTAAAAATACCAGACTAATGCACAAAAGAATTCAGGAGCTTACTAATCAAAGAACATGTACATCAGCAGGCTGTTTAAAGACAAAAGATGGACAAATCATAATAGAAAAAGATCAGATTTTACATGTATGGTTAGATTATGTGAAAAACTTTTATGATAACAGAGAAGAACAATATGATTTTCAAAATAATAATGAAGGACCATCAATTTTGAAGATGGAGGTTCAGAATGCTCTTAACCATATGAAATCTGGCAAAACCCCCGTTTCAGACAGCATCACAACAGAAATGATTAATGTTTTAGAAGAATATGGAATAGATAAAGTTACCAGACTGCTGAATACAATTTATGATACTGGAAATATACCTCATGAATTATGTAACTGTATTTATTGCAATCCCAAAGAAATCAGGAGCCTTGGAATGTGATTAACATCGAACAATTAGTATAATGAGTCACATCACGAAGATTTTGCTATGAAATATCATGCAAAAAGTTAGGAAGAAAATACAACCTGAAATAGGAAAACAATGTGGGTTTATAGAAGGCAAGGGTACAGTAAATGCTGTGTATATACTGAGAACAGTAATTGTACGTTCTATAGAAGTAAACAAAGATCTGTACCTTTGCTTTATTGACTACACAAAGGCTTTCGATAATAAAGTGAGACATATTGACATGATAAGGATGCTTCACGATATACAAATTGATGGAAAAGACCTTAGACTTGTAAAAAACATATATTGGAAACAACAAGCTGCCATAAGTATTGATAATAAAGTAGGTCAGTATCAGCCTATTAAGAGAGGTGTGAGACAGGGATGTGTAATGTCTCCAGATCTTTTTTCCTTGTACAGTGAAAATATTTTCAGAAATATAGAAGATATGGAAGGAATCAACATAGTGGGATGATGCAATAATAACATTAAATATGCAGATGATACAGTCTTGATTGCAGACAATGAACAGGACCTGCAACATTTAGTAGATGCAGTTGTTGCTCACAGTGAACAACTAGGGTTAGAATTGAATTGTAAGAAGACACAGATTATGGTCATCACTGGGAAGAAGGAATACCACAATGTTATATACGAGTAAATGGACATATTCTTAAACAATTGAATCGGTACAGTTATCTCGGAACAGTCATAATATATAATGGGAGATGCCTTAAAGAGATTAGAACAAGAATTGCCATTGCGAAGGTAGCCTTTTGCATGATGAAAAACATAATGGCAAATAAAAAGATGTCAATTGAAACGAGAAAAAGGGTGTTATAGTGTTACATAGAACCTGTACTTGTTTATGGATGTGAAGCGTGGACAATGAGCAGACAAGCTGAATAACATCTGATGGCTGTGGAAATGTGGTTTCTGAGGAAAATTCAAAGAATACTATGGGCAGACAGAAAAACCAATGAACAAGTCCTTCAAGAAACAAATGAAGATCGTAAACTGATTAGTCATTAGACGTGGACAGTCAAAATTTTATGGGCATATTATGAGAAGAAATGACTTGGAGAACTTGGTGACAACTGGCAAGATCGAAGGGAAGAGACCAAGGGGAAGACAGTGAAGTAAATACCTGGATGGCTTGGCCACATGGCATGGTCGAGACAGAAACACGGAGCTGGTCCACGACTCTGGTGATCAAGTGAGATGGCCGAACATGACCGCCTATGCTTATCGGCATGGCACATGATGGATGGAATGGTTAAGAGAGCCCAAGAACCACTGTGATGACTGCTATTTCTGTGTTGTCAATATTAAGGGAATTAATGGAAAACAATCACCAAAAATTATAATATCCAGATTTAGATTCTGCTATACAACCTGTTCCACATGGAGATGACACACCAGTTCTAACTTTCAGTCAGATTTTGGATTCCCTGCTAGAAGATGAGATAGCAGTGGCATGTTGAATGACAATGACAGTGATTATGGCTTGCTTGCTTGCATTCGCTAGCTGTGAACTCCAGCATGAAGTCCTGTATGTCGGATGAAGACATCCTGTTGTCCAACATCAGTGTGATGTCATACCGGACTGAGGTTTGCGTGAGTATCCATTGTCCCACGCCTGGCTTATTAGTATATTGTCATCAAGCCTCTCATTGATTGAAAAAAGAGTTCTACAGCCACCATTACATACAAAGCTTGGCTTGATAAAGCAGTTTGTTCAGGCACTGACCAAAGATGGTACCTGTTTAAATTACTTATGCAGAAAGTTTTCAGAATTAAGCGTAGTCAAACTTAAAGCTGGAATTTTTGATGGACCTCACATTAGAAAGTTAATAAATATTCCAAATTGTATTGATTCGATGAACATAACAGTGTCCTCAGCCAGGTCATTATTTGTTTTGGTTGTGGAAAACTTTCCGGGTAACATTAAAGCAGACAATTGTTCTGAATTAGTTGAAAACATACTGTCAAATTTTTATAAGCTTGGATGCAACATGAGCATAAAATTGCACTACTTCCATAACCATTTACATTTCTTTCCCGAGAATCTTGGCGACTTCAGTGAGGAGCAAGGTGAAAGATTTCACCAAGAAATAAAAACAATAAAAGATAGATACCAGGGACTTTGGGATGCCCACATTATGGCATATACTGTTGGACCCTTAAGCATGACTGTCCAGGCATATCACATTCCAGGAAGTCCTTGAAAAGAAGCTTTGTGTGTGTTGATTACAGATAAAACAAAATGCTAGTGATAAAGTTTTAATACATCTTTGGTGTTTTATATTAAGGCAATAAATGCACAGTAATTACATATAATATGAATGCAGCAGATTAAATCAATATGCCACTGATATCACCTAACTCTAGGCTTGTACATAACAATTGCCCCACTAAGAAGGTCATTCTTAGTTATCTCAAAAACTAGAGCTGATAGAAAAAATCTGATTACATTTTTGGAATCAGCAACACAAAATTACCCAAGAACAGCTATAACATTTATGGCACCAAAATGTGTGTAGACCAGTGTAATTTATGAATTTACAAACCTACTAGTAGATGTCTGCCATATGATGCACTGCTTTATTTATCAGTGTTACCAGTAACATGCAGATTAAATCCTTTGTGTATGGACTTTTGCAGTTTATGACTAAAAATCCTGGCAAGCGACTCGGCTGTGTTACTTCTCAAGGATGTGAAAAGGCCATCCTCGTGCACCCATTTTTCCATGAAAAAATTGATTGGGAGGCGTTAGAGCAGCGTAAAGTGCGGCCGCCTTTCAAGCCAAAAATTGTAAGTTATTTAATGTAACATTCACTGGATTACTTGTCTGGCTGTGTGTGGGTTACTTGTCTGGCTGTGTGTGTTACATGTCTGGTTGTGTGTGTTACTTGTCTGGCTGTGTGTGTTACTTGTCTGGCTGTGTCGGTTACTTGTCTGGCTGTGTGTGTTACTTGTCTGGCTGTGTGTGTTACTTGTCTGGCTGTTTGTGTTACTTGTCTGGCTGTTTGTGTTACTTGTCTGGCTGTGTGTGTTACTTGTCTGGCTGTGTGTGTTACTTGTCTGGCTGTGTGTGTTACTTGTCTGGCTGTGTGTGTTACTTGTCTGGCTGTGTGTGTTACTTGTCTGGCTGTGTGTGTTATTTGTCTGGCTGTGTTGTCTAGCTGTGTGTGTTACTTGTCTGGCTGTGTATGTTACTTGTCTGGCTGTGTTGCTTGTCTAGCTGTGTGTGTTACTTGTCTGGCTGTGTGTGTTACTTGTCTGGCTGTGTTACTTGTCTAGCTGTGTGTGTTACTTGTCTAGCTGTGTGTGTTACTTGTCTGGCTGTATTACTTGTCTAGCTGTGTGTGTTACTTGTCTGGCTGTGTGTGTTACTTGTCTAGCTGTGTGTGTTACTTGTCTGGCTGTTTGTGTTACTTGTCTGGCTGTGTGTGTTACTTGTCTGGCTGTGTTACTTGTCTGGCTGTGTGTGTGTTACTTGTCTGGCTGTGTGTGTTACCTGTCTGGCTGTGTGTGTTACTTGTCTGGCTGTGTGTGTTACTTGTCTGGCTGTGTGTGTTACTTGTCTGGCTGTGTGTGTTACTTGTCTGGCTGTGTGTGTTACTTGTCTGGCTGTTTGTGTTACTTGTCTGGCTGTGTGTGTTACTTGTCTGGCTGTGTGTGTTACTTGTCTGGCTGTGTGTGTGTGTTACTTGTCTGGCTGTGTGTGTTACTTGTCTGGCTGTGTGTGTTACTTGTCTGGCTGTGTGTGTTACTTGTCTGGCTGTTTGTGTTACTTGTCTGGCTGTGTGTATTACTTGTCTGGCTGTGTTACTTGTCTGGCTGTGTGTGTGTGTGTGTGTGTGTGTTACTTGTCTGGCTGTGTGTGTGTTACTTGTGTGGCTGTGTGTGTTACTTGTCTGGCTGTGTGTGTTACTTGTCTGGCTGTGTGTGTTACTTGTCTGGCTGTTTGTGTTACTTGTCTGGCTGTGTGTGTGTGTGTGTTACTTGTCTGGCTGTGTGTGTTACTTGTCTGGCTGTGTGTGTTACTTGTCTGGCTGTGTTACTTGTCTAGCTGTGTGTGTTACTTGTCTAGCTGTGTGTGTTACTTGTCTGGCTGTGTTAATTGTCTAGCTGTGTGTGTTACTTGTCTGGCTGTGTATGTTACTTGTCTGGCTGTGTTGCTTGTCTAGCTGTATGTTACTTGTCTGGCTGTGTGTGTTACTTGTCTGGCTGTGTTGCTTGTCTGGCTGTG
Source organism: Cepaea hortensis (assembly GCA_963921405.1). Classification (NCBI taxonomy): domain Eukaryota; kingdom Metazoa; phylum Mollusca; class Gastropoda; order Stylommatophora; family Helicidae; genus Cepaea; species Cepaea hortensis. The sequence continues at coordinate 7,989,171 of OY992894.1, read as the reverse complement.
TGTGTTACTTGTCTAGCTGTGTGTGTTACTTGTCTAGCTGTGTGTGTTACTTGTCTGGCTGTGTTAATTGTCTAGCTGTGTGTGTTACTTGTCTGGCTGTGTATGTTACTTGTCTGGCTGTGTGTGTTACTTGTCTAGCTGTGTGTGTTACTTGTCTGGCTGTGTGTGTTGCTTGTCTGGCTGTGTGTGTTACTTGTCTGGCTGTGTGTGTTACTTGTCTGGCTGTGTGTGTTACTTGTCTGGCTGTGTGTGTTATTTGTCTGGCTGTGTGTGTTACTTGTCTGGCTGTGTGTGTTACTTGTCTGGCTGTGTGTGTTACTTGTCTGGCTGTGTGTGTTACTTGTCTGGCTGTGTGTGTTACTTGTCTGGCTGTTTGTGTTACTTGTCTGGCTGTGTGTGTTACTTGTCTGGCTGTGTTACTTGTCTGGCTGTGTGTGTGTTACTTGTCTGGCTGTGTTACTTGTCTGGCTGTGTTACTTGTCTGGCTGTGTTACTTGTCTGGCTGTGTTACTTGTCTGGCTGTGTGTGTTACTTGTCTGGCTGTGTGTGTTTGTTACTTGTCTAGCTGTGTGTGTTACTTGTCTGGCTGTGTGTGTGTGTTACTTGTCTGGCTGTGTGTATTACTTGTCTGGCTAGGTGAGTGTTACTTGTCTGGCTGTGAGTGTTACTTGTCTAGCTGCGTACTAGCTGTGTGTGTTAATTGTCTAGCTGTGTGTTTAAGGTTTTTCAGTATTCTAACATCTGATGGGAGATGCCTTGAAGAGATTAGAACAAAAATTGCCATTGCGAAAGTAGCCTTTTAATAAAAAGATACCAATTGAAACGAGAAAAAGAGTGATGAGGTGCTACATAGTACCTGTACTTTTGTATGGATGTGAAGCTTGGACAATGAGCAGTCAAGCTGAAAACATCTGATGGTTTTGGAAATGTGGTTTCTGAGGAAAATGCACAGAATACCATGGACAGACGGAAAAACCAATGAACAAGTCTTTCAAGAAACAAATGAAGATCGTAAACTGATAAGAGACATTAGACGTAGACAGTCAACATTTTTTGGTCACGTTATGAGAAAAAAATAAATTATAGAACTTGGTGACAACTGGCAAGAACCAGGGGAAGAGAACAAGGGGAAGGCAAAGAAGTAAATACCTGGATGGCTTGGCTACGAGGTATGGTCAAGACAAGAACACTGAGCTGATCCACAGCTGTGGTGATCGAGTGAGATGGCGGAACATGACCGCCCATGCTTATCGGCATGGCACATGATGCATGAATAACATACTTGTGTTTCTTACATTGCCACACAATCATGATTTCTAATATTTTTCCTGTTAAAATCTCTGTCCAGCTGAACCTGTTGTATTACTGAATGACCATTTTTGTTCTGATATTCTCCTCCACAGAAAAATAAGACAGATGCTAACAACTTTGATCGAGATTTTACATCAGAAGATCCTGTCCTGACCCCTGTTGACCCCGCAGTTATCAAGACCATCAACCAGGATGAGTTCAGAGGGTTCTCATTTGTGAACCCAGAATACGGGAGGTTTGACTTGGAGGCTAGCAGTCAGACCCACTGACCAGCCTTGATTGGCTGTCCGCTCGCAGCCATGCTCTCACATGCTCGGACCATGACTTGCTTCTGGCTGTGTCTTTTGTTCTCAAATCCCACTACATGGAAGGAGCTCTCTTGTGTCATGTGACTCCAGAAATCTGTACGATTCAGCCGTATGTCCATCAATCTGTGAGGCCCACAGTCAATATGTTTATTTATATTCTCTTCTTGATGTGTCAAACTCTCACGTTTTATAAGTACACACTTGCTGTATAGTTTTGTTGCATCTACCTGGCACTGACCCAGTGCACTTGCACACATTGTGACATGTTTGTGTATTCAGCTGCAACAAAGGACATCTGGAGGACTTACGACGCCCAATACCATGACATGTTTGATTTATTCATCTCAGTGTTGTCAAGAAAAAGTAACTCTAGTTACCTGCCACTGACCTAGTGCACCTGCACACATTGTGACAAGTTCATGTATTCAGTTGCAACTAAGTACATTCAGGAGGACAAAAAACGCCCAACACCATCGCATGTTTGATCTCTTCATCTCAGTGTTGCCAAGAAAAAGTAACTCTAGTTGCGTGTCATCAAGTACTGTTTACAAATACGTTATCAGGCAATTATTTTTCATGATGAGGTGGTACATAATAAGTAAAATAATGAGTATTACGCTGGCACTTGTACTGTCTCAGTGTGATACCAGTTTTATTATTTAATTTGCTCTGATTTGTGAAGGATTACTTTCGTTGCACTCGTCATTGGGTGGCAGGTCCCTGGCAGAGTGTGGCTGTCATCACTGTCTGGTGAAAAGTGTCTCCATCCCTGGCCAGTTCCCCTGCCTCAAGTGCCCACAGTGTCTGCCATTTCCTATGTCCATCCCTGGCCAGCTCTCCCCCAGGTACCCCCAATGTCTGCCATGTCCTGTGTCCATCCCTGGCCAGCTCTCCCCCAGGTACCCACACTGTCTGCCATGTCCTGTCTCCATCCCTGGCCAGCTCTCCCCCAGGTACCCACAATGTCTGCCATGTCCTGTCTCCATCCCTGGCCAGTTCCCCTGCCTCAAGTGCCCACAGTGTCTGCCATGTCCTGTCTCCATCCCTGGCCAGCTCTCCCCCAGGTACCCACACTGTCTGCCATTTCCTATGTCCATCCCTGGCCAGCTCTCCCCCAGGTACCCACACTGTCTGCCATGTCCTGTCTCCATCCCTGGCCAGCTCTCCCCCAGGTACCCACACTGTCTGCCATGTCCTGTGTCCATCCCTGGCCAGCTCTCCCCCAGGTACCCACACTGTCTGCCATGTCCTGTCTCCATCCCTGGCCAGCTCTCCCCCAGGTACCCCCAATGTCTGCCATTTCCTATGTCCATCCCTGGCCAGCTCTCCCCCAGGTACCCACACTGTCTGCCATGTCCTGTCTCCATCCCTGGCCAGCTCTCCCCCAGGTACCCCCAATGTCTGCCATTTCCTATGTCCATCCCTGGCCAGCTCTCCCCCAGGTACCCACACTGTCTGCCATTTCCTATGTCCATCCCTGGCCAACTCTCACCCAGGTACCCCCAATGTCTGCCATGTCCTGTCTCCATCCCTGGCCAGCTCTCCCCCAGGTACCCACACTGTCTGCCATGTCCTGTCTCCATCCCTGGCCAGCTCTCCCCCAGGTACCCACACTGTCTGCCATTTCCTATGTCCATCCCTGGCCAACTCTCACCCAGGTACCCACACTGTCTGCCATGTCCTGTCTCCATCCCTGGCCAGCTCTCCCCCAGGTACCCACACTGTCTGCCATTTCCTATGTCCATCCCTGGCCAACTCTCACCCAGGTACCCCCAATGTCTGCCATGTCCTGTCTCCATCCCTGGCCAGCTCTCCCCCAGGTACCCACACTGTCTGCCATGTCCTGTCTCCATCCCTGGCCAGCTCTCCCCCAGGTACCCACACTGTCTGCCATTTCCTATGTCCATCCCTGGCCAACTCTCACCCAGGTACCCACACTGTCTGCCATGTCCTGTCTCCATCCCTGGCCAGCTCTCCCCCAGGTACCCACACTGTCTGCCATTTCCTATGTCCATCCCTGGCCAACTCTCACCCAGGTACCCCCAATGTCTGCCATGTCCTGTCTCCATCCCTGGCCAGCTCTCCCCCAGGTACCCACACTGTCTGCCATTTCCTATGTCCATCCCTGGCCAGCTCTCCCCCAGGTACCCACACTGTCTGCCATTTCCTATGTCCATCCCTGGCCAACTCTCACCCAGGTACCCCCAATGTCTGCCATGTCCTGTCTCCATCCCTGGCCAGCTCTCCCCCAGGTACCCACACTGTCTGCCATTTCCTATGTCCATCCCTGGCCAACTCTCACCCAGGTACCCCCAATGTCTGCCATGTCCTGTCTCCATCCCTGGCCAGCTCTCCCCCAGGTACCCACACTGTCTGCCATTTCCTATGTCCATCCCTGGCCAACTCTCCCCCAGGTACCCACACTGTCTGCCATTTCCTATGTCCATCCCTGGCCAACTCTCACCCAGGTACCCCCAATGTCTGCCATGTCCTGTCTCCATCCCTGGCCAGCTCTCCCCCAGGTACCCACACTGTCTGCCATTTCCTATGTCCATCCCTGGCCAGCTCTCCCCCAGGTACCCACACTGTCTGCCATTTCCTATGTCCATCCCTGGCCAGCTCTCCCCCAGGTACCCACAATGTCTGCCATTTCCTATGTCCATCCCTGGCCAGCTCTCCCCCAGGTACCCACAATGTCTGCCATTTCCTATGTCCATCCCTGGCCAGCTCTCCCCCAGGTACCCACACTGTCTGCCATTTCCTATGTCCATCCCTGGCCAGCTCTCCCCCAGGTACCCACAATGTCTGCCATTTCCTATGTCCATCCCTGGCCAGCTCTCCCCCAGGTACCCACAATGTCTGCCATTTCCTATGTCCATCCCTGGCCAGCTCTCCCCCAGGTACCCACACTGTCTGCCATTTCCTATGTCCATCCCTGGCCAGCTCTCCCCCAGGTACCCACAATGTCTGCCATGTCCTATGTCCATCCCTGGCCAACTCTCACCCAGGTACCCCCAATGTCTGCCATGTCCTGTCTCCATCCCTGGCCAGCTCTCCCCCAGGTACCCACACTGTCTGCCATTTCCTATGTCCATCCCTGGCCAGCTCTCCCCCAGGTACCCACACTGTCTGCCATTTCCTATGTCCATCCCTGGCCAACTCTCACCCAGGTACCCCCAATGTCTGCCATGTCCTGTCTCCATCCCTGGCCAGCTCTCCCCCAGGTACCCACACTGTCTGCCATTTCCTATGTCCATCCCTGGCCAACTCTCACCCAGGTACCCCCAATGTCTGCCATGTCCTGTCTCCATCCCTGGCCAGCTCTCCCCCAGGTACCCACACTGTCTGCCATTTCCTATGTCCATCCCTGGCCAACTCTCACCCAGGTACCCCCAATGTCTGCCATGTCCTGTCTCCATCCCTGGCCAACTCTCACCCAGGTACCCACACTGTCTGCCATTTCCTATGTCCATCCCTGGCCAACTCTCACCCAGGTACCCACACTGTCTGCCATTTCCTATGTCCATCCCTGGCCAACTCTCACCCAGGTACCCCCAATGTCTGCCATGTCCTGTCTCCATCCCTGGCCAACTCTCACCCAGGTACCCCCAATGTCTGCCATGTCCTGTCTCCATCCCTGGCCAACTCTCACCCAGGTACCCACACTGTCTGCCATTTCCTATGTCCATCCCTGGCCAACTCTCACCCAGGTACCCCCAATGTCTGCCATGTCCTGTCTCCATCCCTGGCCAGCTCTCCCCCAGGTACCCACACTGTCTGCCATTTCCTATGTCCATCCCTGGCCAACTCTCACCCAGGTACCCCCAATGTCTGCCATGTCCTGTCTCCATCCCTGGCCAGCTCTCCCCCAGGTACCCACACTGTCTGCCATTTCCTATGTCCATCCCTGGCCAGCTCTCCCCCAGGTACCCCCAATGTCTGCCATTTCCTATGTCCATCCCTGGCCAACTCTCACCCAGGTACCCCCAATGTCTGCCATTTCCTATGTCCATCCCTGGCCAGCTCTCCCCCAGGTACCCCCAATGTCTGCCATTTCCTATGTCCATCCCTGGCCAGCTCTCCCCCAGGTACCCCCAATGTCTGCCATTTCCTATGTCCATCCCTGGCCAACTCTCACCCAGGTACCCACACTGTCTGCCATGTCCTGTCTCCATCCCTGGCCAACTCTCACCCAGGTACCCACACTGTCTGCCATTTCCTATGTCCATCCCTGGCCAACTCTCACCCAGGTACCCCCAATGTCTGCCATGTCCTGTCTCCATCCCTGGCCAACTCTCACCCAGGTACCCACACTGTCTGCCATTTCCTATGTCCATCCCTGGCCAACTCTCACCCAGGTACCCACACTGTCTGCCATTTCCTATGTCCATCCCTGGCCAACTCTCACCCAGGTACCCCCAATGTCTGCCATGTCCTGTCTCCATCCCTGGCCAACTCTCACCCAGGTACCCCCAATGTCTGCCATGTCCTGTCTCCATCCCTGGCCAACTCTCACCCAGGTACCCACACTGTCTGCCATTTCCTATGTCCATCCCTGGCCAACTCTCACCCAGGTACCCACACTGTCTGCCATTTCCTATGTCCATCCCTGGCCAGCTCTCCCCCAGGTACCCCCAATGTCTGCCATGTCCTGTGTCCATCCCTGGCCAACTCTCACCCAGGTACCCCCAATGTATGCCATGTCCTGTGTCCATCCCTGGCCAGCTCTCACCCAGGTACCCCCCATGTCTGCCATGTCCTGTCTCCATCCCTGGCCAACTCTCACCCAGGTACCCCCCATGTCTGCCATGTCCTATGTCCATCCCTGGCCAGCTCTCACCCAGGTACCCACACTGTCTGCCATGTCCTGTCTCCATCCCTGGCCAACTCACCTGCCTCTTGCACCCTCGTACCCAAGGTTTAAGCGATGTCCTGTGTTCCTACATTACATGCAGATAACCCTAAAAAGCGCCCCAGTCTAATGTAGATAACACAAGGAGAATCTCAATGCAGCGCATGAACTCCTTAGCACAGCATGGGTCCAGATGTGTGTATACCAGAACCCACATGCTATAGGTATTCTTCTGTGAGTAGGTTTTCTCATTTGGAATGTAGTTTGAGCAGCAACTTACTCAGCCTATTCTTTCCGCGTACAGTTATTATAGGGTGTTTAATGTGCGCAATGTGCACATGGTTGCTCCTAGTTATCCGCCATCATCTGAGAAGATAAGATGTCTGATCCACTACCCCAGGATAAGATGATAACATACCATTCATTTCCCACACTGAATCGAACCAGATCTGTTCAGTTCCTCCTAGTTATCTGCCATTATCTGAGAAGATAAGATGTCTGATCCACTATCCCAGGATAAGATGGAAGTATCCATTCATTTCCCATACTATGAAACCAGATCCATTCAGCTCTGAGGTGGATGAACCTCAATGCTACTCCTCCCCAGCTAATCTTATGAGGCTGAGTAGACAACCCGTAGAGCTGAACTTGGGGGACAGAAACTCTCCCGCCACAGGGCGTTGAACTGCTGGGATGGTATACAGTGGACAAACTACTAGGACGAAGTGGCTGTTTAAGCGAAATCACCTTTACCGTGTACACCAGTGCACAAAAACTTGTATGTATCCTGTCATTACCTGAAAAAGACATGTTGTTTTGTGTTTAACACACTTATAACACTGAAATAATCAACAAACAGTAAGTGATTGTACTTGATGTGATCAGTGGATGTGTATCTTAGTCTTGCAGTCTATGATAACTTTCTATGTGGTGCTAGACGATCTCTTACGCTTTGAAATTGTTTTATATGGATAGTTGTTTGTATGTGAGAATATTGTTTATAGTTTTTTGTGACAGATAATATGCTAGTGTGCTTGAAAGAAATAGTCACTCAAGTGTATGACTGTACGTCTGGTGGCATTTATTATAACAGCAGCTACTTATGTATTTATACGTTGTCTTTGTAATTAGGTATATACACACACACACGCACAATGCTGATCTACCCACCTATGGCCACGTCAGCTCTTTATGGAAGGATGTGAACCCCAGACATCCGTGGAAGTAGTTAGGAATCCCAAAGCATAGACTTTGTTCAATGGACGAACAAACTTTATTTTCAAGGGATTAAGAATTGGGCGCATAGACCTGTTAAATGCGGGGAGGGTTCCTTGCCACATCCGGACAATAAAAGGAACAGGAGAATGATTTGTGAAAGTTGTATCTGGTCGATTTAGCTGAAATAATTGATACTGGGGTTTTTGACAAAAATATCTGGATTTTTTTGTTTGTCTTCATTCCTCTTTCCACACATCCACACAAAAGTGGTCTGTGAGTGTGTGTTATGCTGCACAGAAGTTGGGAAGCTTTGGTATGCATTTGTTTAATTTTTGCATCTATATGTTGAAAATGCCCTGTTTTGGTAATTACCTACAACCAAATGTTTGGTTTGCCCCAAATAATAAGCCTGTGTTTTAACAATTATCTGATTAAAAATAAATATTGTTAATTTTAGTTGTTAGGTAGCGCAGATAATGATAAAAGTGACAACACGGTATGCGCAGAATGATATCTGCTGTGTTTTCACCGTTGTAATTCCTTGCGTTTATTTAACAGCTGTCTGCTGCAAGACAAACATTTCTAAATTTACCAAAACTAGACACTTCCAAAATACTGACATTCTTTGTGGAATCGCCTGTGTATTCTTGGTACTTCTACCATTAGAAATATTGTAAGTCAGGATAATGGCAGACATGCAGGTAATGACATACTAGATGCCACCATGGAGGGGTGAAATCCTTCAGGTCTTAGTGTGACTAATGTTATTGCATGGTTTGTCAGAATAGGAACTAATTTTATTGCTTGGTTTGTCAGAATAGGAACTAATTTTATTGCTTTGTTTGTTAGAATAGGAAATAATTTTATTGTTTGGTTTGTCAGAGCAGGGAACTTATTTTATTGCTTGGTTTGTCAAAGCAGTGATTTATTTTATTGTTTGGTTTATTAGGGCAGGGACTTATTTTATTGCTTGGTTTGTCACAACAATTCAATGACTGGGATTTCAACTATTCGTAGTATAAGCACAATTTAAGCATCATCAGCAGATGGCCGCCTTGTAGAAAACTCAGCTATATGGGTGAAAGGTTGTCCCACAACATACTTCTTTATAGGTGTCAACTGATGAGACCTCTCATATATAGGGCTACTGTATGGGTGAAAGGTTGTCCCATGACATACTTCTATATGGGTGAAAGGTTGTCCCATGACATACTTCTATATGGGTGTCAACTGATGAGACATCTCATATATAGGGCTACTGTATGGGTGAAAGGTTGTCCCATGACATACTTCTACACAGGTGTCAACTGATAGGAGCTCTCATATATGGGGCTACTGTATGGGTGAAAGGTTGCCCCACAACATACTTCTATATGGGTGTCAACTGATGAGACCTCTCATATATAGGGCTACTGTATGGGTGAAAGGTTGTCCCATGACATACTTCTATATGGGTGTCAACTGATGAGACCTCTCATATATAGGGCTACTATATGGGTGAAAGGTTGTCCCATGACATACTTCTACACAGGTGTCAACTGATAGGAGCTCTCATATATGGGGCTACTGTATGGGTGAAAGGTTGCCCCACAACATACTTCTATATGGGTGTCAACTGATAGGAGCTCTCATATATGGGGCTACTGTATGGGTGAAAGGTTGTCCCATGACATACTTCTATATGGGTGTCAACTGATGAGGCCTCTCATATATAGGGCTACTGTATGGGTGAAAGGTTGTCCCATGACATACTTCTATATGGGTGTCAACTGATGAGGCCTCTCATATATAGGGCTACTGTATGGGTGAAAGGTTGTCCCATGACATACTTCTATATGGGTGTCAACTGATGAGACCTCTCATATATGGGGCTACTGTATGGGTGAAAGGTTGTCCCATGACATACTTCTATATGGGTGAAAGGTTGTCCCATGACATACTTCTATATGGGTGTCAACTGATGAGGCCTCTCATATATAGGGCTACTATATGGGTGAAAGGTTGTCCCATGACATACTTCTATATGGGTGTCAACTGATGAGACCTCTCATATATAGGGCTACTATATGGGTGAAAGGTTGTCCCATGACATACTTCTATATGGGTGTCAACTGATGAGACCTCTCATAAATAGGGCTACTGTATGGGTGAAAGGTTGCCCCACAACATACTTCTATATGGGTGTCAACTGATGAGACCTCTCATATATAGGGCTACTGTATGGGTGAAAGGTTGCCCCACAACATACTTCTATATGGGTGTCAACTGATGAGACCTCTCATATATAGGGCTACTGTATGGGTGAAAGGTTGTTCCATGACATACTTCTACACAGGTGTCAACTGATAGGACATCTCATATATAGGGCTACTGTATGGGTGAAAGGTTGCCCCACAACATACTTCTATATGGGTGTCAACTGATGAGACCTCTCATATATAGGGCTACTGTATGGGTGAAAGGTTGTTCCATGACATACTTCTACACAGGTGTCAACTGATAGGACATCTTATATATAGGGCTACTGTATGGGTGAAAGGTTGTCCCATGACATACTTCTACACAGGTGTCAACTGATAGGAGCTCTCATATATAGGGCTACTGTATGGGTGAAAGGTTGCCCCATGACATACTTCTATATGGGTGTCAACTGATGAGACCTCTCATATATAGGGCTACTGTATGGGTGAAAGGTTGTCCCATGACATACTTCTACACAGGTGTCAACTGATAGGAGCTCTCATATATAGGGCTACTGTATGGGTGAAAGGTTGCCCCATGACATACTTCTATATGGGTGTCAACTGATGAGACCTCTCATATATAGGGCTACTGTATGGGTGAAAGGTTGTCCCATGACATACTTCTACACAGGTGTCAACTGATAGGAGCTCTCATATATAGGGCTACTGTATGGGTGAAAGGTTGCCCCATGACATACTTCTATATGGGTGTCAACTGATGAGACCTCTCATATATAGGGCTACTGTATGGGTGAAAGGTTGCCCCACAACATACTTCTATATGGGTGTCAACTGATGAGACCTCTCATATATAGGGCTACTGTATGGGTGAAAGGTTGCCCCATGACATACTTCTATATGGGTGTCAACTGATGAGACCTCTCATGTATAGGGCTACTGTATGGGTGAAAGGTTGCCCCACAACATACTTCTATATGGGTGTCAACTGATGAGACCTCTCATATATAGGGCTACTATATGGGTGAAAGGTTGTCCCATGACATACTTCTATATGGGTGTCAACTGATAGGAGCTCTCATATATAGGGCTACTGTATGGGTGAAAGGTTGCCCCATGACATACTTCTATATGGGTGTCAACTGATGAGACCTCTCATATATAGGGCTACTGTATGGGTGAAAGGTTGTCCCATGACATACTTCTACACAGGTGTCAACTGATAGGAGCTCTCATATATAGGGCTACTGTATGGGTGAAAGGTTGCCCCATGACATACTTCTATATGGGTGTCAACTGATGAGACCTCTCATATATAGGGCTACTGTATGGGTGAAAGGTTGCCCCACAACATACTTCTATATGGGTGTCAACTGATGAGACCTCTCATATATAGGGCTACTGTATGGGTGAAAGGTTGCCCCATGACATACTTCTATATGGGTGTCAACTGATGAGACCTCTCATATATAGGGCTACTGTATGGGTGAAAGGTTGCCCCATGACATACTTCTATATGGGTGTCAACTGATGAGACCTCTCATATATAGGGCTACTGTATGGGTGAAAGGTTGCCCCATGACATACTTCTATATGGGTGTCAACTGATGAGACCTCTCATATATAGGGCTACTGTATGGGTGAAGAAAGGTTGTCCCATGACATACTTCTATATGGGTGTCAACTGATGAGACCTCTCATATATAGGGCTACTGTATGGGTGAAAGGTTGTCCCATGACATACTTTTACACAGGTGTCAAATGATAGGACATCTCATATATGGGGCTACTGTATGGGTGAAAGGTTGCCCCACAACATACTTCTATATGGGTGTCAACTGATGAGACCTCTCATATATAGGGCTACTGTATGGGTGAATGGTTGTCCCATGACATACTTCTATATGGGTGTCAACTGATGAGACCTCTCATATATAGGGCTACTGTATGGGTGAAAGGTTGCCCCACAACATACTTCTATATGGGTGTCAACTGATGAGACCTCTCATATATAGGGCTACTGTATGGGTGAAAGGTTGTCCCATGACATACTTCTATATGGGTGTCAACTGATGAGACCTCTCATATATAGGGCTACTGTATGGGTGAAAGGTTGCCCCACAACATACTTCTATATGGGTGTCAACTGATAAGACCTCTCATATATAGGGCTACTGTATGGGTGAAAGGTTGTCCCACAACATACTTCTATATGGGTGTCAACTGATGAGACCTCTCATATATAGGGCTACTGTATGGGTGAAAGGTTGTCCCATGACATACTTCTATATGGGTGTCAACTGATAGGACATCTCATATATAGGGCTACTATATGGGTGAAAGGTTGCCCCACAACATACTTCTATATGGGTGTCAACTGATGAGACCTCTCATATATAGGGCTACTGTATGGGTGAAAGGTTGTCCCATGACATACTTCTATATGGGTGTCAACTGAATGGACCTCTCATATATAGAGCTTGGCATTATGAGGTTGGGTGATCAGTTCCCTTTCTTAATGCCTTTCATTCCAAAGCTGTCACTGCTCGGTTTGAACCTTTGTCCACTGTTCTGGTCAGTGAATGCTCTAACCACTACACCATTACAACTCAGTTTATCGGTAGCATCGGATTCATCATCATCAAGTGCCATTTCACAAGGTCACCAGTCTCTGATCATATGATTACTCATGGCACTACTGTCAGAGTTTCAAGCCTGGATGTACACTAGCCATCACACTAATAACTTTTCCACCGTGACTCAACATGGGTTGGTGGCAATCATTTCTGACTAGCCACATGCCAAAAACATACCTGGCAAATATCTGACAGGAGTATTCAATTAGTGGGCACTAAGATGACATGCAACCTAGCAGATGTATATAATTATTAATGTTGTAATCTGATTGGTTAGTAAGATCTGTGTGTGCGTGCATGCGTGTTGCAATAGTAAACTTCTACAGACCTGTCAATCTTACAGTAATGGAGGTGGGCTGAGTGGTCTCGAGTGCTGGAGGTCCCGGGTTCAAGCTCCAGTGAGGGTCGGGATGTTTTCATGTGGACTTCTAGTAATACAATTGCCCCTGGCACTCTGTGTAGTGAGATCGGATGCCCGTGTGTATTGTTGCGCACGTAAAAAATCCCTTGGCAGTTGGAAATCGAAAAAGAGTAGCCTAACGGTGCTGCCCGGGCAAAATTTCGAGTTAAAAATCTACCCAAAGTATTTTCAGGATCCTCGTCGATGCTACAGAGTTCGTACACTGAGCTGAGTTCTCTGGACTCGGGCTTGAGTTAGGAGTAGAACGGAGCACTTATGGGTTAAAACCGTGTGATGTCGATCCGTCGACTAAACTAAACAGTAATGGAGGTAAACGAATGTGACCAACCAACTGCTTTCCACTGAAGACTGTATGGGGATGTCATGAACTTGAGACTGACTGCTGCTGTCATTGGGGTCATTGACCAGCTGGTCTGAGTGCCAACATGGAGGATGCATTCATGGTCAGGTGGTCTGAGTCCTCACAAGGGCCTGCATCCATCGGGGTGAGGTTGCGGTAGAGAGTTCTCTCCTGACCAGGTACCACAGTACCATCCCAGCAGGGACTGTTGTGCGGAGCTCTTGTTCCCTTCTGCAAACTCAGAAACCAGCAGCTGAACTTCACGTCTGCACAGAGACACATTAGCATGTGGCCAGGTCATGATTCAGCGCAGCAGCCGTGATTGGCTGCGATTATGCTTATATGATTGGCTGGGATTATGCTTATATGATTGGCTGGGATTATGCTTACATGATTGGTTGGGATTATACTTAGATTGGCTGGGATTATACTTATATGATTGGCTGGGATTATGTTTACATGATTGGCTGGGATTATGCTTATATGATTGGCTGGGATTATGCTTACGTGGGTTATGTTGCTCTGTGGATTTAGGCATTTCATTGTCAGCAGACTGCAACCTAGTGCCCAGAGGAAGATCGGCAACACAAGCGTGACATTGTACTCCCAAGATTTGACACCTCAGCAGCGTTGGGATAAACAGCAACACTTGACTGCAGAACATTTTCTCAGCAGACATTTTATATGTGAATTTTGCGGACAGAATCTCATGTTTTCATTACATTTAGAGATGGCATTTCATCACCTCACTGTTATATGTTGATTCTTGATGGTTATTTATTAGTTTACTGTCTGCCATACAATTATTAGCGTTTATTTGTTATTTTATCTTTTTAAAATGTGTCATTTCTGAACTGGGGAAACAGCAATACAATATTGAAGCTGTGAAAATTGATAATACAATTTTAAGTAAGGAGTTTATTAAGGATAATTTGTGACAAGATGTAGATTATGTCGAGGTATTATGGACAGTTGCAGTGTTGTAATATATGAATTAATTCATGCATGTCACGTGTATTGAAGACAATAGTTTGGAAAATATGTTTAGAAATAATGATTGACACTCACAGAAGTTAAGGAAGGGGGTAGATATTACAGTGTACACTATATAGTGTAACAATTAAAAACTATATGCACACTGAGATTTGAACTTGCATCCTCCAAATAATGACAGCACTTCACTGAAGGAAATGTGTACTTTAAGACATTGCCAGACACCCTAAAAATGGGTCATTATTAGCCAGGTCAAGCACCCCTCTGAACCGGAACTATGATATATGGACAAAATGCATACTCTAGTGTTTTTATAGTGCTACAGGTCTCAGCAGACAAGTGAGGCATTATGTGGAAGCTGCAGAAATGTGGTTTATAGAAAAGTGATGAGAACACCATTGACAGATACAAAACATAATAAAGATACTTTGAAATTAGTTAAATTGCAAAAACTTGGGTTATAAACCATATCTGGTATAATCTATTTCCATTCTTTTCAATACCCGATGATGGTGTAGTAGTAGTCCACAGCAGTCAGCTCTCTTTGATCTAGTTCTGCTGAATCTCCATATTCTCTGGGGGACACATGACATTTCTAGATGTATGAATATACAGTGGCATGTGCAGAACATGTCCGAGTTTTAAATGCTGGCTAATTTTGGTTGACCCTGCATTAACATAATCTAATGGTCAAATAGGGGGTTTCCATGGCAAAGTGGCCAAGCCTCGTGTTCGGAAGGGCTTTGATTATTTGCAGACTGCATTATTCAGACCATGGGTGCATTTTTTCTAGAGCCCCCTGGGGGTCATGTACAAAATTCACGCTGTGTGTGATGCTCACCACAGACAAATTGCTGTTCTGCAGAGAAACCGAGTCACATGGGGTTCCAGTACAGTGTAGTCAATCCGCTCGCCTTTAACCTTTAGTGCTATAGAGTTTTTTTTTTTTTTAAGATCTGCACAGGTGAGCAGAAAGGAATGAATAAAGAGCAAGGAAAGAATGCATCATTTGGCATAGCAAAATACTAATATGTTCATTGCATTTATTGGGGAAACTCTAAATATACTGACAAATAAAGAAAGGAATGCATAGCTGCACAAAATGAAATAATCAAAAGTATAACATTGCGTATTCATACAGACAGAATGGGTTAATGTGTTTTTTGTAGAAGGAGATCAGGAAACCATTGGGACAGAATGGGTTAGTATAATGTCTGCTATAGAAGGAGATCAATAAACCATTGGGATAGAATGGGTTAATATAATGTCTGCTGTAGAAGGAGATCAGTAAACCATTGGGACAGAATGGGTTAATATAATGTCTGCTGTAGAAGGAGATCAGTAAACCATTGGGACAGAATGGGTTAATATAATGTCTGCTATAGAAGGAGATAGATAAACCATTGGGACAGAATGGGTTAATATAATGTCTGCTATAGATCTATAAACCATTGGGACAGAATGGGTTAATATAATGTCTGCTATAGAAGATCTTTAAACCATTGGGATAGAATGGGTTAAAATAATGTCTGCTATAGAAGATCTATAAACCATTGGGATAGAATGGGTTAATATAATGTCTGCTATAGATCTTTAAGCCATTGGGACAGAATGGGTTAATATAATGTCTGCTATAGGTTCATAAACCGTTGAAACAGAATGGGTTAATATACTGTTTGCTATAAGAGGAGGTAAATAAACCATTGGGACAAAGTGTGTCGCTATAATAAGTGCATGCTGTAGGAGATAAATGAGCCATTATGACAAAATCAGTTAAAATTATAAATGTGTGCTATAGAAGATGAATAAACCATCAGGACGAATTGGTTAATATAATGTGTGCTATATAGGAGGCAAATGAACTATCTGGATAGAATGGGTTAAAATAATATCTGCTATAAAAGTTAAATAAACCATCAGGGCAGAATGTGTTAATATAGGAAGTCTCCGTGGCGAAGTGATCAAGCCATCTGCCTTGGGCTCCGAAGGTTGTAGGTTCGAATCCAGGCCGTGTCCTTCGGTTGACGAGTGCATTTATTTTGGAGACTCCTGTGGGTCGTCGCTAGAGCTACAGAGTTCGTGCTTTGTGCGCCGCTTTCCACGCTGCAGAAAGAGACTGAGCCATATGGGATAACCTGGTGCAATGAAGTCAACCCTGTTGACTTTTAAGCGACTTTTTTTTAAGTGTCTGCTATAGAAGGGAGTAAATAAACCATTGGGACAGCGTGGATTACTATAATAAATGTCTGCTATAAATATAGGTAAATAAACCATTGGGACAGAGTGGGTTAAAATTAGACAGTCTGCTATTGAGAGACATAAATAAACCATTGGGACAATGGATTAATATAGAGTTTGATATAGAAGGTAAGTAAACCAATGGGACAGAATGGGTTAATATAATGTGTGCTAGAGAAAGTAAATAAAGTACTGGGACAGAACGGGTTGCAATAATACGTCTCAGCTGTAGAAGATAAATAATATGTTGGGACAGAATGGGTTAACAATAAATGTCTGGTATAGAAGGAGATGAATTTTTAAAAATATGGACACAGTGGGTCTGAGACAAAAGCACTAGTCAGAACTTGTGTTAAGAAAACAACAGCTAGAGTTAAATATATACAGACGTATTGTAAGTATAGTTTGGTGTATGTGTCATACATAACACACACATATCAACACATGGTATGTACACCCAGCACATATCGTGTTTGTCATACTATGGGGTCGTCCTACAGGATAGTCAGCCTTCATTTCTTTTTTTTTATTTCACAAAACGTGATCCCATTTTGATGTTCATTTCTTGAATGATGTTTCCACTGAGATGCTTTGTAACAAAATGATGTAACTGTTTATGATGGCACAATTTATACAGGTTTACATACACTGTTTATGGATTTATGTGGTGTATTTATATTCAGTCTATGGATTTATGTGGTTAATTTATGTACACAGTTTATGGATTTTTGTGGTTAATTTATGTGCAGAGCAAAATTTATTATTCATCTGCTTTAGGGACAAACAATTTGTTAGTAAATGTATGCACTAATTGAAGATTGCGAATGTTGATGATAAAGAGCACATATTTTATTTATATTGCATTGATTTGTGCAATTTTATGTTCTTTAATTTATGTTGTGTTTATTTGTGTGACAGCAGAAAGAATGCCTGAGTTAACAAATTAATTTAACATTAGCAGCGAATGATGTTAGTCCAAATTTTGTTGCCAGCTGTTTCAACCGTGACATGTTCTCAAGTCAACTGAATGTATTGAAAGATACTGGGGGAATCATCTGTATATTTTATCTAAGTTTTGATCTTTGATATTCTTGCCTTTGTTTTTATTTAGGAACTTGACCGTTTTTTTTATTGGATCAACTCACTTTAGAAATGTTGACAGAGGAAGGTATGTGGAAGGCAACGGAAAACATACTTCACCAGTTTCTCTAGGATCAATTTGTGGGAAGTCATGAAGCTAGTTTTATAGTGGAGTGACATGTTACAACAACTGCTCCCTAGTCTTCATAATGGTTACCCGACATTGGGAAGATATAATATTCCAAAACATACATCTGTTTCCCAAAAATTAGTTTGTGTGCAGTCACAAAGCTAGATTTATAGTGAAGTGGCATATTTAATCATCTGCTGTGCAGTCTTCAGACTGAATATCTGGGTGTTGGGAAGTTATAATATTCCAAAACGTTTGAAGTGAATGCTTTAATGTTTCCTTGATGATATCTGGTATATGTGTTTAATCTTTTATCACGACCCACACTTTTTTGTTTAGTTTTATTCCATTGCTGGGTTGTGTATAGTGTCATATGGGAATGTTCCAGACATATCTAGAACATATTGTTTCCAGTTTGTGTTCAAACGATCAAAATATTGTTTGTGATTAGTTTAACATTAATAGACATTTAAGGACGATTATAAATGTGTAGATTATTATAAAAATATTGAAATTTACATGCAGTAATCCATGTGTGTGAATTGCTGTAATTATGAGTGATGTTCATGTTTGAATTAATTTAATGATGTCAGAATGACAGCAGTCATTCACATGTCTGAATTGCTGTGAGGATGAAAACACAAGTGCTTCAGATGTTTAATTACTGCTAGGTTGTAAATATGAGTGCTCCACATGTCTTAAATACTGAAATGATATTAGTTTAAGTGCTTTACAGATGTAAATTACTGCAAAGATGTTAGTATACATGCTATAGAGGTCTGAATTATTGTAATGATGTTTGTATAAATGCTATAGATGTCTGAATTTACTGTAATGATGTTAGTGTAAGTGATACAGAGGTGTAAATGACTAATGATGTTAGTGTAAGTAATATAGAGATGTAAATTACTGTAATGATGTTAGTGTAAGTGATATAGAGGTGTTAATTACTGTAATGATGTTAGATTAAGTGCTATAGAGGTATAAATTACTGTAATGATGTTAGTGTAAGTAATACAGAGATGTAAATTACTGTAATAATATTAGTGTAAGTGATAGAGTTGTAAATGACTAATGACGTTAGTGTAAGTGATATAGAGATGTTAATTACTGTAATGATGTTAGTGTAAGTGATACAGAGATGTAAATGACTAATGATGTTAGTGTAGTGCTATAGAGGTATAAATTACTGTAATGATGTTAGTGTAGTGCTATAGAGGTATAAATTACTGTAATGATGTTAGTGTAAGTGATACAGAAGTGTAAATGACTAATGGTGTTACTGTAAGTGCTATAGAGGTATAATTTACTATAATGGTGTTAATGTAAGTGCTATAGAGGTATAAATTATTGTAATGATGTTAGTGTAAGTGATACAGAGATGTAAATGACTAATGATGTTAGTGTAAGTGATACAGAGATGTAAATGACTAATGATGTTAGTGTAAGTGACACAGAAGTGTAAATGACTAATGGTGTTACTGTAAGTGCCATAGAGGTATAAATTACTATAATGGTGTTATTGTAAGTGATACAGAGGTATAAATTACTGTAATGATGTTAGTGTAAGTGATACAGAAGTGTAAATGACTAATGGTGTTACTGTAAGTGCTATAGAGGTATAAATTACTATAATGGTGTTAATGTTAGTGCTATAGAGGTATAAATTACTGTAATGATGTTAGTGTAAGTGATACAGAGATGTAAATGACTAATGATGTTAGTGTAAGTGACACAGACAGAAGTGTATATGACTAATGGTGTTACTGTAAGTGCTATAGAGGTATAAATTACTATAATGTTGTTATTGTAAGTGATACAGAGGTATAAATTACTATAATGTTGTTATTGTAAGTGATACAGAGGTATAAATTACTAAAATGGTGTTAGTGTATGTGCTACAGAGGTGTAAATTACTGTAATGGTGTTAGTGTAAGTGATATAGAGGTGCAAATTACTATAATGGTGTTAGTGTATGTGCTATAGAGGTGTAAATTACTGTAATAATGTTAGCTTAAGTGCTATAGAAGTGTAAATTACTGTTATGATGTTAGTGTAAATGCAATAGGGGTGTAAATTACTGTAATAATGTTAGTGTGCTATAGAGGTGTACATTACTATAATGGTGTTAGTGTAAGTGCTATAGAAATGTAAATTACTGTAATGATGTTAGTGTAAATGCAAATTTTTTTTTTTTGGGGGGGGCATATCCTTTTACAGGACATCGCTGTCAACATCAGCATCTTTCAGCTGTATATTGATTTCTTGGCAAGATCACGCTCAGTAGTTTGCTATTGCTTTCTGAGCGGCCGGCTCACATACCCCATAAGTTACCGATGCGATTCGAACCACTTATGATTCTCACCGTCATCACGTTACCGACGAGAATAGGGGTGTAAATTACTGTAATAATTCAAAACAATGTTTTCCCGTAGTGAATTTGAATAACGAAGACACAAACAATAGATTGCACGATTTATTGCCTGGCATATTTCGCTGCATCTCGTCAGGTACATACTGCAGAAATCACACAACTTACGTGAAATTAACTAGATAAATCCTTCAAGTTGAAATATACACAATTTCGCACAGTAATGTCACTTATCTACCACGGTAATTTTAAGCTGACTAACATGTCTTTCTGTTTACACAAAGCACAACACCCTCTAAACAGACGTGTCCGCTGACCAACGAACACCTTACTGCCTTAAAAGCGTTAAAGGCTAACAAAACCCTCGTCATACTGAAACCTGACAAAGGGAGCGGTACAGTACTGATGGACATGTCAGATTACCAGAGAAAAATGGATGTAATATTGTCAGATGAATCCAAATTCAGGATAGATCAAAAAGTAAACAAGTCGGAGGACCTGGATGCTATAATGAGGAAAGAGATCCAGTCACTTGTGAATGCGGGACTCATCAGTGAGGCCACTGCAAAAACGCTCACACCACGTGGCTCGCACACTCCTCAGATGTACGGTCTACCCAAACTTCACAAGCCCGGCATCCCGCTAAGACCTATCCTGTCCATGGTTAACTCTGCACAACACCGAATGGCGAGATGGTTAGCCGAAATGTTAAAGCCAGTACGACAGTCCTTCGATCCAAAAATACTCAGAGATACATTCCAACTGGTGGAATTATTGGATACTATGGACATAAATAACAAACACATGGCATCCATGGATATAGCCTCCCTATTCACTAACGTTCCATTAGAGGAGACAGTGAAAATAATAAGGGAACGCATTGAAGACAAACAACTAAAATTAGGCATACCAACACCTATTCTGGAGAGGCTACTACTACTATGTACCGCCAACATCCAATTCAATTTTCTAACTAAGTCATACCTCCAAATTGACGGAGTGGCCATGGGGAGTCCTCTTGGTCCTATTCTAGCGGACATCTTCATGGCACACTTAGAAGAAAAGAGATCCTCAGACATCAACAACTTGGCCTTTTACAGGCGTTATGTGGACGATATACTAATTATCACCACAGACGAGCTACAAGCAACATCGTTTCAGGCCACAATGAACAAGACGCATAAAAACATCTCTCTATCTATGGAACACGAACACAACGAAGCGTTACCGTTCCTAGATATTCTAATGAGACGTAGAGCAGACGGCACAATTCAAAGATCGGTGTACCGCAAAGAAACATGGACTGGCCAATACCTAAATTTTCAGAGCTTCACACCTGTCCAGTACAAACGGGGCTTAGTACGGACCTTGTTTGACCGTGCTAGAAAGATATGCACCCAGGACACACTGACAGAGGAATTTGAAACTCTGAAGAATGTCTTAAACCTGAATGGGTACTCCACAGGATTTATAAAGCGCCATTGCCAACAGCCCAAACCCAAAGCAGACGTAACTACAGTCCCTAAACTCAAGGTATTCATCCAGCTAACCTTTCGAGGGGATGACGTAATGCAACGTCTACAAGACCGGCTTACTACAGCAGTAGGTCGAACATTCTGTGCGGCAACTCCAGTCATTAGATGTAAAACCGTACCCATTCCTACACCAACAGTCAAAGAGCCTGTTCCTCTGTACGCCACAAACAATTGTATTTACCAATTCACATGTAGATGCCAGGCCGTTTACATTGGTCGAACGGAGAGACAGCTTAACAAACGGGTGTCAGAACACATACCTCAATGGGTCAACAAGATACAACACACAGGAGTGGCTAGCCGCGAGGAGCCGACACACCGGAAGCTCCAGGCGTCTTCAATCGGCAGACACATTGTCGCCAGTGGTCACGTTGTGTCCAGAGACACTGCATTTCGCGTGTTGTTTAGAACACAAAATACTCGCTTGTTAAAATTTGCAGAAGCAATTATGATCTATCAACGCAAGCCAGAATTGTGTAAACAGAAAGACATGTTAGTCAGCTTAAAATTACCGTGGTAGATAAGTGACATTACTGTGCGAAATTGTGTATATTTCAACTTGAAGGATTTATCTAGTTAATTTCACGTAAGTTGTGTGATTTCTGCAGTATGTACCTGACGAGATGCAGCGAAATATGCCAGGCAATAAATCGTGCAATCTATTGTTTGTGTCTTCGTTATTCAAAATACTGTAATAATGTTAGCGTAAGTGGTATAGAGGTGTACATTACTATAATGGTATTAGTGTAAGTGCTATAGATGTACTGTAACAATGTTAGTATAAGTGCTATAGATGTACTGTAACAATGTTAGTATAAGTGCTGAATAAGTTGACAGAAAGGCACACAAAGACGGTCAGCAGTTCAACTTTCAAGAAGCGTTGGTATAGGTACTATATGTCTGGCACCTTGCCGTCTTGTCAGACGATAGTTTGTAAAATGGAGTTATACCTCTCCATAACACAAAGCCTGGACTGAATTTAGAGACCATGTGTTGCCCATGCAGCATGATCCCTCTCTCTGCCTGTCTAGTGTACTCCAGAGGAAAGGTAACACCAATACGTCTGGAACAAGACAAGATGCAGAAGCTGCCAGATCAGCAAAGCAAAGCTCTTACTGTCTGCCTGTCGAAGCTTCAATCCTAGACCAGTTGCCAACCAAGACCTAGGGCCTGGTCTGCCCTGGCAGGACACTTAGTCTTTAAATTGCATTTCCTCACACTAGGATAAGGCTTGTACCCTCCCAATTGCACTCTTCCACCCGAAGACGTTGGCACATTGTGAGGTGTCGGGTTTGGTAAGCGTCGGCCAACATTCGGCGCTAAAGAAGCAGGTAGTACTGTCTACTGTCATACAGTAGCTCAGTCATATCTGACTAAGACCTGACATCAAGGTACTATATGCATATATGCTATTTAGGTCTGAATTACTGTAGTAGCATTTGTATAAGTGCTACATAGGTCTGAATTACTGTAGTAACATTTGTATAGTATAAGTGTTATATACATCTGAATTACTGTAATAGCATTTGTATAAGTGCTATATAGGTCTTAATTAATGTAGTAGTATTTGTGTAGGTCTGAATTACTGTAGTAGTATTTGTATAGGTGCTATATAGGTCTGAATGACTGTAGTAGTATTTGTATAAGTGCTATATAGGTCTGAATTACTCTAGTAGTGCTATATAGGTCTGAATTACTGTTGTAGTATTTGTATAGGTGCTATATAGGTTTGAATTACTGTAGTAGCATTTGTATAGGTGCTATATAGGTCTGAATTACTGTAGTAGTATTTGTATAAGTGCTATATAGGTCTGAATTACTGTAGGAGTATTTTTATAAGTGCTATATAGGTCTGAATTACTGTAGTAGTATTTTTATAGGTGCTATATATGTCTGAATTACTGTAGTAGTATTGTGTAGGTGCTATATACATATATGCCGGCTCCGTGGTAAAGGGATTACGGACGCAGTTTCCCCGTGATTTGACAGCAGACCACATTGTGTTGGTTTTTTACGAAATGGTATGGGTGCCAATCATTCAGAAAGCAATGGCAAACTACTGAACGTAAACTTGCCAAAAGATCACAATAGCAAATAAATGCTGGTGTTGACTGCAACGTTCTGTAAAGGATGTGCAGCTAACTATATACATATATGCTACATAGGTCTGAATTACTGTAATAAAAATGGTATAAGATGTTTAAATTATTACAATGACATCATAGGTACTATAGAGGTAGAGATTTCTGTAATCATATTTTTATTGTGCTATAGAGGTTGAACTTGCTGTAATAGCGTTAGTGTTAAGTGGTATAGAGATTTGAATTATTGTTAGAACATTAGTGTAAGTGCTATAGAGATCTAATATATCTGTGTCAATCAAGATGAGAAAAAGAGTTCTTGAAACCTGGATTGAGCTAGTCCTGATCTGGAGAAGGAATCCATGGATAATTTGCAGAGTTTCTGTGAGTGCATCACGGGAAGAGAAAAGCTGGAGTATGTTGTGACAGTGGGAGAGTTGAAGGAGAAGAGAGCTGGAGAAGACCAAGAGAGAAGATGCTGGACAGTTTGATATCATGGCATGGAGAACATCGGTATCAGAAATGATTGGCAGTACATGAGACAGTGACACATGGCGTGGATTATAAGAAGAAGATGGCGATCTACATTACTTTAATATTAGAATAGGTGCTATAGAGGTATAAATTACCATAATAATATTGTTACAGGTGCTTTAGAGATATAAATTACTGTAATAATTGTTACAGGTGCTATAGAGGTATAAATTATTCTAATAATATTAGTACAGGTGTTATAGAGGTATAAATTATTCTAATAATATTAGTATATGTGCTATAGAGATATAAATTACTCTAATAATATAAGTGCAGGTGTTATAGAGGTATAAATTATTCTAATAATATTAGTATATGTGCTATAGAGATATAAATTACTCTAATAATATAAGTACAGGTGTTATAGAGGTATAAATTATTCTAATAATATTAGTATAGGTGCTAAAGAGGTATAAATTACTCTAATAATATAAGTACAGGTGTTATAGAGATATAAATTATTCTAATAATATTAGTATATGTGCTATAGAGATATAAATTACTCTAATAATATAAGTACAGGTGTTATAGAGGTATAAATTATTCTAATAATATTAGTATAGGTGCTAAAGAGGTATAAATTACTCTAATAATATAAGTACAGGTGTTATAGAGGTATAAATTATTCTAATAATATTAGTATAGGTGCTAAAGAGGTATAAATTACTCTAATAATATTAGTATAGGTGCTAAAGAGGTATAATTTATTCTAATAATATAAGTACAGGTGTTATAGAGGTATAAATTATTCTAATAATATTAGTATAGGTGCTAAAGAGGTATAAATTACTCTAATAATATTAGTATAGGTGTTATAGAGGTATAAATTATTCTAATAATATTAGTATAGGTGTTATAGAGATATAAATTATTCTAATAATATTAGTACAGGTGCTATAGAGATATAAATTATTCTAATAATATTAGTACAGGTGCTATAGAGATATAAATTATTCTAATAATATTAGTATAGGTGTTATAGAGATATAAATTATTCTAATAATATTAGTACAGGTGCTATAGAGATATAAATTATTCTAATAATATTAGTATAGGTGTTATAGAGATATAAATTATTCTAATAATATTAGTACAGGTGCTATAGAGATATAAATTATTCTAATAATATTAGTACAGGTGCTATAGAGATATAAATTATTCTAATAATATTAGTATAGGTGTTATAGAGATATAAATTATTCTAATAATATTAGTATAGGTGCTATAGAAGTCTGAATTATTGTAATAGCAACAGTACAGGTGTTTTAGAGGTCTGATTTACTGTATACAAATTGGTATAAGTGCCACGGAGGTTTGAGTTACTGTAGAATAATGTGTTGATGGTGGTGTTTGTGCTGGGGGAATGTTATGTAGATGACAGTTTTAGTATTGAGAGAATGTTGTATTGATGACAGTTTTAGTGCTGAGAGAATGTTGTGTAGATGACAGTTTTAGCGCTGAGAGAATGTTGTGTAGATGACAGTTTTAGCGCTGAGAGAATGTTGTGTAGATGACAGTTTTAGTGCTGAGAGAATGTTGTGTAGATGACAGTTTTAGTGCTGAGAGAATGTTGTGTAGATGACAGTTTTAGTGCTGAGAGAATGTTGTGTAGATGACAGTTTTAGTGCTGAGAGAATGTTGTGTAGATGACAATTTTAGTGCTGAGAGAATGTTGTGCAGATGACAGTTTTAGTGCTGATACAGTGAATGTTTAGCACTAACAAAACACTTCATATATTGTGTATAAAGGAGGATAAGTGTCTGCGTTCTCAGACTGCAAATACATTTATAATGGTTTTGTCTGCAAGTCTGTGTTCCACGTGTGTAAAACATTTGTAGTGAAGCGTAATAGCCTCAACATGAGCAACTAACGGCACTTCTCATGTGCTCAGTCATAACATGTGCAATATTGAGCTGTTTCAAAATCCACTTTGAAATTTGACCTTTGGATATTTTTGTTTCCTTGTTTTTAATTAGTGTGCCATTTTATTCTTTCACCATTGTAAGTTGTAGACAAATAAAATTAATTGTTTGCCATGTCTTCTCTGTGTTTCGAAGCATGAAAACATCATGGGGTAATCTGTGGTCTGTTGTCATCCCCAGTTGACTAAGTGATCTTCGTTAACATATTGTTTCCTCTGTGTGTTACTTACATTTGCAGATTTTAATTCATTTATATGCACTTTAGCAAAAGCTTTGTTTGTAAGTGTGCTGAGCAACTGGTAAACTGAAGCCACTCTATACCGAGTCAACTGACTATGCATTGATAAGTGGGTCATTACATAAGCAATGCACATTCAACATGACAGCGATAGGTTCTACAGTGGACTGGTGTGGCATGGCTGGGTACCATGCGTGGGTGCTTCTATCTTACAAGGAATTCCATGGATAACTGGTTCATTATGGAGTATGAGGCAACAATCAAGCAGATCTGTTGCCTTTAAGAGTGCTTGCAGTTGGGACACACATGATGGACAAAGGAGATCTTTTGGAGACTGAATAACTGCTAGTTAACGACAGTAATGGATGAAGCAACACATTTCAGGTTGTTTGGGTTCAGAGTTTAGTGTGGTTACAGCAAAGAGAACCTCACGATCTCATTTAGGTTTTACCCAAAGCACCTGAAAATGTGATTCTTGCCACATTGACTTAAGGTTGCAATTTACTGAGGAAGTGAACTGATCACTGCATCATAACAAAAGAAACGACCTATTTAGAGACGCCTGAGTTTGGAGTTAAGTGTGGTTACAGTCATGAGGGACGGAGGGTAGGAATGTGAAGTGTTTACCATCGCTTTGTTGTTGGACTGATCAGCTTATACACTGCACCACACGCTATTTGTTGAGACAGACTGAATGCTACCATGTCCATCCTTGAACCCAAGAAATAAACGTTTCTAATGTAACCAATGAACTTACCATGATCTGTCTATTAAACAGTAGTCACAACTATGTGATCATTGTTGCACGTATGGTGTTAGAATAGTTAGTTGTATGTCCTTTACAGGATATCACAGTCATTCCCAGCATTTATTGGATGTTTGTGATTTTTTATAAGGCTATTTCACCTTCAGTAATTTGCCACTGCTTTCCGAATGCCTGACACCCATACCATTGTGAAAATCAACACAGAGCGAACCGTTTGCAATTTGCTGGCGGCTGACTTTGAGCCTGGTATGGCAGATTGTGAAACCGCGTTCATTACCCCCAAACCACAGATGCCGACACATTCATTACTCCTAAACCACAGATGCCAACATGTTCATTACCCCCAAGCCACAGATACCGACACATTCATTACCCCCAAACCACAGATGCCAACACGCTCATTACCCCCAAGCCATAGATGCTGACACATTCATTACCCTCAAGCCACATATGCCGATACATTCATTACCCCCAAGCCACAAATGCCGACACATTCATTACCCCCAAGCCACATATGCCGACACATTCATTACCCCCAAGCCACATATGGCGACATTCATTACCCCCAAGCCACATATGGTGACACATTCATTACCCCCAAGCCACATATGCCGACACATTCATTACCCCCAAGCCACATATGCCGACACATTCATTACCCCCAAGCCACATATGGCGACACATTCATTACCCCCAAGCCACATCTGCCGACACATTCATTACCCCCAAGCCACATATGCCGACACATTCATTACCTCCAAGCCACATATGGCGACATTCATTACCCCCAAGCCACATATGCCGACACATTCATTACCCCCAAGCCACATATGCCGACACATTCATTACCCCCAAGCCACATATGGCGACACATTCATTACCCCCAAGCCACAGATGCCGACACATTCATTACCCCCAAGCCACAGATGCCGACACATTCATTAACCCCAAGCCACAGATGTTAACACGTTCATTACCCAAGCGATAGATGCCGACACATTCATTACCCCCAAGCCACATATGCCGACACATTCATTACCCCCAAGCCACATATGCTGACACATTCATTACCCCCAAGCCACATATGCCGACACATTCATTACCCCCAAGCCACGGATGTTAACACGTTCATTACCCAAGCCACAGATGCTGACACATTCATTACCCCCAAGCCACAGATGCTGACACATTCATTACTCCCAAGCCACATATGCTGACACATTCATTACCCTCAAGCCACCGACACATTCATTACCCCCAAGCCACAGATGCCGACAAGTTCATTACCCCCAAGCCACATATGCCGACAAGTTCATTACCCCCAAGCCACAGATGTTAACACATTCATTACCCCCAAACCGCAGATGCCAACACATTCATTACTCCCAAGCTACAGATGTTGACACGTTCATTACCTTCAAACCACAGATGACACATTCACTGCCCCCCAACCACATATGCCGACATGTTTATTACCCCCAAACCACAGATGCTGACCCGTTTGGTATAAATGAGTACACACACATTACCCCCAAACCACAGATGCCGACACGTTTGGTATAAATGAGCACACACACATTACCCCGAAACCGTAGATGCCGACATGTTTGGTGTAAATTGGCACACACACACACATATAACCCCCCAAACCACAGATGCCGACACATTTGGTGTAAATTAGCACACACACATATAACCCCCCAAACCACATAAGCCGACACGTTAGGTGTAAATTAGTACACACACATTCCCCCCCCCCCCCCCCAACCACAGATGCCAATGTGTTTGGTGTAAATTAGCACACACACATTACACCCCCCACCCCCTCCCAAACCACAGATGCCGCCACATTTGGTGTAAATTAGCACACACACATTACCCCCCAAACCACAGATGCCGACACATTTGGTGTAAATTAGCACACATTACCCCCCCCCCCCCCCCCAAACCACAGATGCCGACACATTTGGTGTAAATTAGCACACACAGATACACAAACATTGCCATCATTGTCATGTGTTTAGTCAGTCACTTGCCATAGACAGAATTACAATTCTCCGAGTTATTTATTTATTGTATTGTCAGTGAAATGGTCACACTCATATTCATTCTGTCCATAGTTAATCATGGTTGACAGAATCTGTGATTGTTACAGGATATGATGTCAGGTTACAGGATATGATGTGAGGTTACAGGATATGATGTGAGGTTACAGGATATGATGTGAGGTTACAGGATATGATGTGAGGTGAGTGATGAGCTTTCTCTGGCGGACGCTGGTACTAGATACTGGTGTTTTCTAGTTTATCTCTAGTCACTTGTGAGGTCTCAAAACTGAGAGGGAAGACCAGGAGAACTTTTAATCAGATAGCCGTGGGAACAATTAGTTGTGTGACTCTTCACTGGCTGTTGAACGAGGGGACGGAGCACGTATGGGAATGTCCTGAGTGCAGTGATGTGGTTCTTAACTCAACTCAACTCTCTAGTCAGTTATTATTGACAAGCTAATAAATTAAATTCCTGGGTGACTTCTCTCATACAGAATGTGGCTGTTGCGCCATCTTTCATGTGAAAGATATTTTCTCTCAATCACTTAATCAACCATGTTCCATCTCCACAATCAAGGTTGGCTGTTGTCAATCTCTGTATCTTGCTCTGGTTGTACACCGACAGCTGTGAATCCATCTCTTGGTGTTATTATCCCACTTGTACCATTTGTTTACCTTTTGCTCACCTGCCTTTGACTTTTCATTTACTGTTGATGTATAACAGTCAGTTATTTCCAAGTAACCATTATGTATAGAAATATTTGAAAATTACAATAGGACAAAGCAGTGAAACAATTTGGTAACAGTTATCTCAGGTTAAAGCAATGAAACAATTTGTAAAAGTTATCAGCTGCAATTATTGGCATCCAGTCATGAATACTTCGAAATAGTGACACCAAATACTGTTCTCCCTTCTTTGAAGAAAAGATCCTAGCATTGATTGATTAGTGTATTAGATTTCAGCTCAAACTTGAGGATCGAGTGTGTCTGATTGTGTTAGGCATGCTTCAATAAATGGAGATAAAAACCCTGCAAGAAACATTCTCTCATAGTGTCTCTTCTACAATATGTAGACACACCTCGTGCTTTCGGCATGTATCCTGTATGTATGTATGTGTGGTGTTTTCATCTTTGCCTTTTGCATAATTATACAAATGTTGTCTTTATTTGTCAAACATTGGCCATTAAGAGACGAGACAGGGGATAGATCAGATCCTCAGTGTACATGGTGTAACAAGCTACGTGGAGGGTCCCAAGTAACTATGTAACAATATTTCAATATTAATCTATAGCCCTGGCTGGGATAGGTCTTTGCTTGCCAACCCTCCGCCGTTCCCCGGACTCACTGTCACTCTATCTTTCGACCTCGGGTCCTATTCCCTGACGTGTCTTTCTGGCTGATCCATATATATAACACAGTGATCGTTGGAGTAAACTAAAACGTGATTTATTAAATTAATAAAGAACAGCACAGGAAAACATCAAGGCAGTTAAAACAGATAGTTCTAAACAGACACAACAAGGATAAAGTTCAGGCACAGAGCCTCAGGTAGCTATCGTCACAGACCCAGCTTCATACACTGTCCGATCTGTCCACATACAGCTCACCGCGTGTGCAAGAATCTCCTTCCTTCCAGGTAATTGGTTGGACGTACAACAGGCTTCTGTAGAATCAAAGCCACTGGTTTTTGAGGACCTCTATTCATAGTCAATTGAGTTAATTTGGCACAAGGTTTTCACTGATTGGGAAATGAATTATGGTTTCCAATAATGGGAATTGTTCATGGAGGTATAATGGATAGGTGCCTTTCACTGTCCTGTACAAAATGGGTATGCAGGATAATCATGCGTAGGCCCAGCCAAGAAACCAACTGCTCTCGAGCCTATGTGGCTGAAAGGACTTGAGATGCGCCATTACCGCAAATTGTCATTTTGCCCAAGACCAACCTTGCCTCTCTCTCAGAGTTAGTCACACCATGTGTGGTATGGCCAATACCTTGACCTGGCTTCATCAGACGTATTTGGCTTTAGCATAGAAGCCCTGTGGATACTGTCCGATTTAGTCCCGTCCAACAGAAGAGGACCCTGGAGATGACAAACAATATTGAGCGACTGGGCTGACTCATGTATCACACAATCCTGAGGACCAATAGGGCCTCAGTTAATAACCTGGTCAAACCCTTACCTTACTCTATTAATTAGATAAGAGACCCGAATGAATGGGCCTGCCTTGTCAGGTAGCCCCTGGATTGGCTACATCCGAGCTTGAGTAGACCTCCAGCTGGTAGACGTCCGGTTGTCCACCCCAGGAACTTTTTGCCTACAGGACTCACTCTCCACACTCATACCAAGCCTTTATTATTATTGGGCACATTCATTTCCCGGCTTATCTCTCACTTGCAAACCCTGCCTTTCTCACGACAAAGCTCTTGTGGTGTTGTTTGGGTAATTATGTGTATGTAAAGAAGTGTCGCTCCCCATTCCCAGCAAGAATAGGAAACAAAAATACTACTCCTTCCGGCCGCTGCTCTTGTCTGAGCTGTCGCCGCAATGTACCGGCAGTGCCTCAAATAACCCATAGATTCAGATGAGTTCAGGTTCTCTCAGTGAGATAGAGAAGTCCATTATCTTCCCGACATCATCCTATCGACTAAAAGACGAAAGAGATAGCACTGTGGATAGCCTCTTCCGGCTCAAGAAGATAGATCATAGATTGGTGGACCTCATCCCCAAGGAGCCCTTCCCTCCTTCCGGCACACCGTAGCTATCCAATGATTATATTCTACAGAAAGATGACAGTATGCCCAGTTCAGGCCGTAGAAAGAAAGATAGCAACAGCTCATCTGCCGCCAAGAACAAATGAAATCCTCTGGGGAGATATATTGTTCAGATTCACTTCCCCGGCTATGCCAAGAACAAGACGCCTAGTTAGATTGGCCAACGGTCAACCAACTCTTCATATGTTATGATTGGCTTTTCGCCAATTCAGCTTCCCCGTCGAGACAAAATACATTTATAGGTCCAGGTCTGGCTGGACCACCCACAACCCAATTATTACCTTTCCAACTGCATCAGTAGTAGGTTGCACCTCTGTCTTAATCTTTAAATCAACTTGACATGCTGCAACTACCAAACGGTATGTGCTGGAACGGCCATGACTTGCACCAGAACTTGCACTGGTGCTCATTTGGTGTAGGGGACCCTATCGGGTTTTCCCCGAAGAAAGATATATTTCTAATAATTCTATTAAGAAGATCGTGTTGTGAAAGTATCTTACCTGAGGATTGAGCGAACAAGAGAACTGAGGGTTCCCGAAAGCTGTTTCCCTCTATTTCCCCAAATTTATAGAAGGCATGAGGACATGAGCCACTGGCGTTTCGCCACATAGGCCCTCTCTTAAGAAAGTCGAACCCTACGAACTTTCGACTACCAGAGGTTCTGTTCGAATGACCCCACCCTCACATTCAACCATAGGATGCCGTGAAAGAAAATCAGCTCCCACATTCTCCCTTCCGGGGATGTATTCGACCGTGAACTGATACGGTTGTAGGAGCAATGACCATCTCATTAACCTCGCGTTCAGTTTCTTAGAAGTTGCTAAAAACATCAGAGGTTGATGGTCGGATTGCACTTTGAACGGTACTCCATACAGATAAGGTTGAAATTTCTGTACTGCCCACACGAGAGCTAGACATTCCCGTTCGACGGTGGAGTAATTCCGTTCCGCAGGTAACAGTTTTCTACTGGCATACGCCACCGGACATAGCACCGAAGCATCATCTCGCCCTTCCTGCAACAGAGTTGCCCCAATCCCTATGTTACTCGCGTCGGTTCTTAGAACAAACGTTTTCTCCAAATTTGGGAGTTGCAGGACTGGCCTGCTTCTTCACAGCTCGGGGTCCAGACTATAGGATCTGGTGATCCTTTCTTCAGGGTTTCTGTTAACGGCGCCCCAATTTCGTTGAACCGCGGAATAAATTTCTGGTAAAACCCACACAGAGACAAGAAAGACCTAACATCCTTTTTGGACTTAGGACGGGGTGCGAGTCTGACCTTCTCAATATTTTTTTCTTCCGGTACCAGTCCCCCTGGGGTAATAGTATGTCCCAGAAATTCCAAGGATTGATAGCCAATCATGCATTTGGCTGGACGGGCGGTTAACCCTTCCTCTTTTAACCTTGTGAAAATCTGTCCCAAGGACTTCAGGTGATCCTTCAGATTGTCAGACGCAATGAGAATATCATCCATAAACGAGACGACAGAGGGATCCTTTAAAGGCTCTAATAACATTCTCATCATGCGGGTGAACACACTGGGCGCATTGCTCAGCCCAAATGGCATCACCTTGAATTCGTAATGCCCGCTCGGAGTACTGAAAGCAAGCAAGGGCCGAACCTCGGGCTTCACAGGGATCTGATAATATCCCCGGCTTAGATCAATTTTCGAAAAGTACTTTGCCTTATTCAGTCTGGCAAACAGTTGATTTGTGTTCGGTAACGGTTCAACTTGGAATGTCGTACAACTGTTTAAATGCCTGTAATCAATACATAGGCGGTGCTCCCCACTGGGCTTCCTCAACAAGACCACCCCGGCATTATAAGGAGAAGTCGAAGGAGTGATGATGTCATCGTCCAGAAGTTTCTGGATTTCGGCTTCCAGGGCCTTCTCTTTCGAAAAGGGCACTGGATATATTTTTTGGCGAACGGGGTCTTGGGTAGTCAGAGTCATATCAAACTCGACCAACCCTGTCCGCCCTGGTCGATCAGTAAGAATCTGCTGATGGGACTCCAACAAACGGATGACCCGGTCTGTTTCTTCAGCCGACAGATCAGGATTTATATGTACATCCCTATAGGTTTCCCCAGGGTGTAAAGGATACTCCCTATCCGCGTCTTCGCCCGATTCAGTTTCCATCGCGACCGCCATCGTCATGAGTGGGAGAGAAGTACCATCAGACCGTTCTTCATACTTTTTGAGGAGGTTAATGTGGAAGATTTTGGATTTCCCCCTGATCCGGATGGCATAGTTGGTGCGGGACACAACCCTTTCCACCGGGAAAGGCCCCTGCCAACCAATCTCGAGTTTATTGAAACCTACTGGAAGTAACAACAGAACCCGATCCCCCACTTTAAGAGACCTATCTTTCGTCCTTCTATTGTAGTAGGCCGCGTGTCTCTTTCTGGCCGCCCTCAGATTCTGAGCTGCCAAAGCCCAACCCGTCTGGAGTTTCTTCTTTAACTCTTCGACATGTTTATATGGGGACACTTCTTCGGAAGTTTCCTCCTCTGTCCAACATCTCAATATGGCTTCTAAGGGACCCTTGATTGGCCTCCCGAATAGTAGAGTGGCTGGTGGCAACCCGGTCGACCCATGGGGAACCTCCCGATAGGCGAACAAGGCGGCTGGGATATACTCATCCCATCTGTCTGGTTTCTCTTGAGCCAGCTTCCGAAGCATGGTCATCAAGGTACCATTAAACCTCTCTACTTGCCCATTCGACTGAGGGTGGTATGGGCTTGTGTGAATGTGGTTAGTCTGGAAGATACGAAAGACTTCCTCCATCAGCTTACCACAGAACTGAGATCCATTGTCCGTTAGGATCTGGTTTGGAAATCCCAACCGAGTAAAGGTCTCCATCAGTGCATCAGCCACTCGCTTAGAGTCGATTGTGGCCAACGGTATCGCCTCACCCCACATGGAACAGCAATCTACCATCGTAAGAATATACATATTCCTCTTCCTAGTCCGAGGAAGAGGACCAACAAGATCGATGGCAACTCTCTCGAAAGGAGAGTTCATAATGGGCATGTCGCCCAGGATTACTGGAGCCGTCCAGTGTTTTGGTGCCACACGCTGGCACTCTGGGCACGACTTGACGTACCGACGCACGTCTCCAGTCATCCCTGGCCAGTAGTAATGGCAGGAAATGCGCTGGAGTGTTGCCCCGACACTCATATGTCCACTGAATGAAATGGTGTGTCCCATATGAAGAATCTGTTCCCGATAGGCCTTAGGAACTACCAGCTGTCCATGCTGGCGTTCCTCCACTCCGGCTCTTCGGTACAGTAACCGATTCTTCATATAATACTGACCCCGTCTTGGTGGGTCAGAACTTTTTGGCAACTGATTAAAGCAAGGTTGCAAAGTAGCATCCTGGCTTTGAGCAGCTCGTAACTCCCCAGGCAAGGGATTCACGATCAAGGCCGGCGTCTGCTCATCTCCAGATTGAGATCTGGTTTGCATTGCCCCTACGTACATGGGTTCTGTTGGGATCCCTAGAAAGACGTAGCGACAACCCAAGATCATTGGGAAGATCGGATCTAGCAGAACGGCTGCCTGTATAGTGCCGGTAACATATTTCGATTTGATGTCAAACTTCGCAATCGGAAGAGACATCGCTACCGCACTCTTGGTCGCCGTTTGAATCTCAATAGACTCCCCGGTTAGCTGCTCTGGGCTCACTAAGTGTGAGGAAATTACGGCCTCAAACTGCAGACCGGTGTCATAGAGACACTCGACTGGTTGTCCGTTCACAAGTATCGTCTCTACTACTGGTGGTTTCTCTGAATCTTTGTTCTCAAGACCCCTCCCTTCTACCTCCTTGTTAGACCCTTCCCCGGTTTCTACAAGACAGGCAGCATAGTGAGAGTCTTTCTGTTTGCGCCTGCAATCAGCCGTATTGTGTGTGGGAGATTTGCAGTAGGCGCACCACTTTTCACTCCACTTTCTTTTAGGAGATCCAGGTGGACTCTTACCAGAGGGTTTCTTAATTGGAACTTTATCGAAAGGATCCACCTTCTTGGTGTGAGCTGTTTTAGAGTTCTTCTTCTTTCCAGACCATGTGTCTGGTGGTCGGGGATTGGGTTGTGACACTTCCCCATTATCCCCATGAGCTAGCACATACCTTTCCGCTAATGTGTTTACTACGTCTAACCTTTCTGCCCCATTTTCAAGCAAGAAGGTTTGCAATGGCTTAGGCATCATTCTCTTCATTTGGTCCACGACCACTAATTCTTCTAAACTTTCATAGTCGTTAGCAAATCCAGCTAATGACATCCACTTCAAAAGGTAAGACTTAAGTCTAATGCTGTAGGCTGCGAACATCTCCCCTGGCTCTCTCTTTGACTTTCTGAACTGCTGTCGATATGTATGGGCCGTCATCTGGAACCTTTTCAATAATGCTTTTTCCAGGGCCTCATAGTCATTCTCCATACCAGGTGGCAACCTTGAGTAGACCTCGTACGCTGTCCCCCTCAGGCCCTGTGAGAGTTTCAAGTTCCATTTCCCACGTTCCAATCCCATAGCCAAAGCCATCGACTGAAATCTGTGAAGATACTGGTCGATCTTATCTTTGTGTTCATCGAACGGGAGTAATGGGAACTTCATTGCCTGGTATGGACCGCCACTAGAAGTTGTTGAGTCAGGGAGAACTGCGCCTCCCACTGCACCCTAGCTTTCCTTGGCAGTTTGAGCTTTCAGCTCCAACTCCCTCATACGGAACTCATGGTCTCTGACTGCCTGCTCGGCCTCCATCTTCCTAGCCTCAGCCTCCATCTTCCTAGCCTCAGCCTCAGCCTCAATTTTCTTAGCTTCGCGCACCGCTTGTCTGAAGTCTCTTTCCACTTCCTGAACATATTTCTGTAACTCCGCCCCATCATAACCCATCTCACGCCTGTACTTCGGCAACATTAAATTTAGCGGATGCCATCTTACATTCAGAGGGTAAGGGAAGAGGTAATTGTATATTAACTTTCACTCTCAAGTACACAACTGGTTATTTTACCTGACCACAACACGTCGTATGTCGGTCAGTCCGTGTCAGGAAGAGTATAGACAATAGCCAGGTACGGTAGGCAGAACCTATTGATAGTAGACAAGAATATCTGTCCCCTATCACTATATCAGCCAGAACTCCACCAGGATTTCAAATATCCCAGGCGAGCCCCCAGAAATTTTAACAAGCTACGTGGAGGGTCCCAAGTAACTATGTAACAATATTTCAATATTAATCTATAGCCCTGGCTGGGATAGGTCTTTGCTTGCCAACCCTCCGCCGTTCCCCGGACTCACTGTCACTCTATCTTTCGACCTCGGGTCCTATTCCCTGACGTGTCTTTCTGGCTGATCCATATATATAACACAGTGATCGTTGGAGTAAACTAAAACGTGATTTATTAAATTAATAAAGAACAGCACAGGAAAACATCAAGGCAGTTAAAACAGATAGTTCTAAACAGACACAACAAGGATAAAGTTCAGGCACAGAGCCTCAGGTAGCTATCGTCACAGACCCAGCTTCATACACTGTCCGATCTGTCCACATACAGCTCACCGCGTGTGCAAGAATCTCCTTCCTTCCAGGTAATTGGTTGGACGTACAACAGGCTTCTGTAGAATCAAAGCCACTGGTTTTTGAGGACCTCTATTCATAGTCAATTGAGTTAATTTGGCACAAGGTTTTCACTGATTGGGAAATGAATTATGGTTTCCAATAATGGGAATTGTTCATGGAGGTATAATGGATAGGTGCCTTTCACTGCCCTGTACAAAATGGGTATGCAGGATAATCATGCGTAGGCCCAGCCAAGAAACCAACTGCTCTCGAGCCTATGTGGCTGAAAGGACTTGAGATGCGCCATTACCGCAAATTGTCATTTTGCCCAAGACCAACCTTGCCTCTCTCTCAGAGTTAGTCACACCATGTGTGGTATGGCCAATACCTTGACCTGGCTTCATCAGACGTATTTGGCTTTAGCATAGAAGCCCTGTGGATACTGTCCGATTTAGTCCCGTCCAACAGAAGAGGACCCTGGAGATGACAAACAATATTGAGCGACTGGGCTGACTCATGTATCACACAATCCTGAGGACCAATAGGGCCTCAGTTAATAACCTGGTCAAACCCTTACCTTACTCTATTAATTAGATAAGAGACCCGAATGAATGGGCCTGCCTTGTCAGGTAGCCCCTGGATTGGCTACGTCCGAGCTTGAGTAGACCTCCAGCTGGTAGACGTCCGGTTGTCCACCCCAGGAACTTTTTGCCTACAGGACTCACTCTCCACACTCATACCAAGCCTTTATTATTATTGGGCACATTCATTTCCCGGCTTATCTCTCACTTGCAAACCCTGCCTTTCTCACGACAAAGCTCTTGAGGTGTTGTGTAGGTAATTATGTGTATGTAAAGAAGTGTCGCTCCCCATTCCCAGCAAGAATAGGAAACAAAAATACTACTCCTTCCGGCCGCTGCTCTTGTCTGAGCTGTCGCCGCAATGTACCGGCAGTGCCTCAAATAACCCATAGATTCAGATGAGTTCAGGTTCTCTCAGTGAGATAGAGAAGTCCATTATCTTCCCGACATCATCCTATCGACTAAAAGACGAAAGAGATAGCACTGTGGATAGCCTCTTCCGGCTCAAGAAGATAGATCATAGATTGGTGGACCTCATCCCCAAGGAGCCCTTCCCTCCTTCCGGCACACCGTAGCTATCCAATGATTATATTCTACAGAAAGATGACAGTATGCCCAGTTCAGGCCGTAGAAAGAAAGATAGCAACAGCTCATCTGCCGCCAAGAACAAATGAAATCCTCTGGGGAGATATATTGTTCAGATTCACTTCCCCGGCTATGCCAAGAACAAGACGCCTAGTTAGATTGGCCAACGGTCAACCAACTCTTCATATGTTATGATTGGCTTTTCGCCAATTCAGCTTCCCCGTCGAGACAAAATACATGTATAGGTCCAGGTCTGGCTGGACCACCCACAACCCAATTATTACCTTTCCAACTGCATCAGTAGTAGGTTGCACCTCTGTCTTAATCTTTAAATCAACTTGACATGCTGCAACTACCAAACGGTATGTGCTGGAACGGCCATGACTTGCACCAGAACTTGCACTGGTGCTCATTTGGTGTAGGGGACCCTATCGGGTTTTCCCCGAAGAAAGATATATTTCTAATAAGTCTATTAAGAAGATCGTGTTGTGAAAGTATCTTCCCTGGGGATTGAGCGAACAAGAGAACTGAGGGTTCCCGAAAGCTGTTTCCCTCTATTTCCCCAAATTTATAGAAGGCATGAGGACATGAGCCACTGGCGTTTCGCCACACATGGTGGATGGCGGATTTTCTCACACAGAAGCATGTACAAGCAGATAGCCGGAATTGTTTGAACATCTTTTTATCACTGAAAGATAGGATTCCCTGGTGTTGATTGTTGAAGCTTTTGGAATGTACACCCTACTTGATAGAGATGGCGCGTCGGGCCCAGAGAGATGAACAGCACTGATTGGGAGAGAGCTTGGCAGGTACAACATCGACATTGCAGCCTTGAGCGAGACACGATTTGCAGAAGAAGGCCAAATCTGTGAAGTAGGTGAAAGGAAAAGTGAGGAAAGACGCCAGTCCGGTGTGGGATTTGCCATTAAGTTGGCCCTGGTTGGCAAACTAGCTGGATTTCCGAAGGCTATAAATGATTGATTGATTTAAGAACCGACATAACAGCATTCAGGGCATTCCCATAAGCGCTCCGTCCCCACACCCAGCAGCCAGCGAAGAGTTCCAACACCGATAGTACCAGTAGCAATCTGATTATATGTCCGTCTCACCTTTCCTCTGAGCGTCGAGCGTCTGCCAGATCCCCTCGCCACTCCTCGCTGTCTCATTCTTGCCAGATTATGGTGATCCATTTGCTCCTCCGAGGTGTACACGTGCTCCCATAAGGCCGCAACCACGTCTGCCTTGTCATGTATCAATACTCCACCAAGTTTTTCAGAGCCAGCCAATCTGTCCGCCTGTTCATTCCCCGGCATGCCCCGGAGAAATGATCCAGGCGATGCTTGCCACCCGTGACCTCCGAAGCGAAGCAAGCCACTCTGCCCGAAGCTTGCCTGTCCTCACCTTCCTCGGCATGCTTTCTGAGTCAGTTACAATAACGATGTGTGTGTGTGTCGTATTCTCCATCCAGCGGAAAGCTGCACTGACTGCCTCCACCTCCATTCTTAAGCTAGATATTGTGGTATCATATGCCAGGCTCTCCTGCACCAAACGTCGACCACTGGCTTTTGCTAAGAACCCCCAGGCACTTCTCCTACCTCTCAACACCGACGCATCTGTGTAGATAATCACATCATGCGAGCAAGCATTATCCTGAATTAGTTGCTGGATTTCCACTTCCGTGGCCCCTGCTGGCCACTCCCTGCACTCCCGGCTCAATGTGATTATAACTCTGCACAAGTCTGGCTGCTCCGCTGGCATTCTGACCCATTCCTCTCCTCGCCTAATGTTCTCCAAGATGCACACCTGTCTGATCATATCCTCCGCCTGAGCCATCCATGATTTCCCTCTTATCAGTCGCTGATCCTTAACTGCGTCCAGCGCCTCATGCAACGGGTGATCTGTGTCTGCAGCTACTCTGAGGTATGCCTTCACCTGCATCACCTTGAGCCTACCAGCAACAGTCGGCAAACCAAGGATGTAACGCATACACACTACTGGGGTGTTTCTGGTGCATCCCAGAATGACCCGCATAGCTTCATTCTGTATGCACTCTAATTTCACCAGCTGACTCTTTGAGACAGTGAGCAGTCCTAGTCCATAATCAATCACTTAGAGGATCAAGTGCTGGTATAGTGTGAAAAGCATTCTCTGCTCTGTGCCCATTGCAGCCATAGTTTTAAGTGCATTGAGTCCCTTTTGAGATCTTGTTACAACCGTCTCCACATGGTCCTTGAAGAACAGGCTGCTGTCAAATGTGATTCCCAGATACTTCAGTTTGTTCTCTCTGTTGACGCTTCTACAATCTATCGTGAGGCTTGGGACATCAGCTCTCACAATCCTGTTGTCCACAGAGCACCACAAAACAGCCGCCTTTTCCGGCTGGAGGACAGCGCTCATTTCAGTGCACCAGTCAATCACTTTGTCTACTGTCGCCTGTAACTCCTGGGCTGTTTGCTCCCTATCTCTCCCCTGCCTATATGCAAGAATATCATCTGCAAATGTTAGTATCCTTCCAATCCCTGGTGCTTCTAGGTTTGCAATCTTGCTCGTATACACATTAAAGAGCACAGGTGAGACTGCAGATCCCTGTGGCAGTCCCGGGGTTAACATATGTGGCTCTGAGGTCCATGCACCCAGACGGAGAGCAACCCGACGAGAATACAGGACGGCTGCTATCCGGTTCACCAACCAAGGATTGACCCCCTTCTCCATCAGTGTGGTCATCAAAATATCATATCAAACTCTACTGTACGCATCCTCAAGATCAAGCGCTGCCGCCATCGTTTCCTGTCTACTCTGGAACCCCTCATAAACATCAAAGGCAAAAGTGGCTGCATTTGACCAGGTATCTGGCCTGTAGCTCCCGAGGCCTCTTGGAAAAAGCTTCCCCCTTTCCAAAAACTCTTGCAGCTTGACAGCGACTATCTTCTCTAGAACCTTCGCAAATGTATTTTGAAGGGTGATGATCATAAAGCCGCTAAGCTTTGACTGATCCTTGAATGGTTTTGGGAGAGGGATGAGATAACTGTGTACCCAATCCTGCGGTACTGATGCTGTCCTAATGCTCTGGTTTAGTTTAGTTTATTTTAGCCGATGGATCAACATCACGGCACACGGGTGCAACCCATAAGTGCTCCGTTTTCCTCCTAACTCAAACCTGAGTCTGGAGAAACTCAACTCAATGCACAAACTCCGTTGCATCGGCGAGGATCCTGAAATACTTTGGGTAGATTTTTAACTCGAAATTTTGCCCTGCAGCGCCGTTAGGCTACACCTTTTCGATTTCCAACTGCCAAGGGATTTTTTACGTGCGCAACAATACACACGGGCGTCCGATCTCACTACCCAGAGACAACAATACACACGGGCGTCCGATCTCACTACCCAGAGACAACAATACACACGGGCGTCCGATCTCACTACCCAGAGACAACAATACACACGGGCGTCCGATCTCACTACCCAGAGACAACAATACACACGGGCGTCCGATCTCACTACCCAGAGACAACAATACACACGGGCGTCCGATCTCACTACCCAGAGACAACAATACACACGGGCGTCCCATCTCACTACCCAGAGACAACAATACACACGGGCGTCCGATCTCACTACCCAGAGACAACAATACACACGGGCGTCCGATCTCACTACCCAGAGACAACAATACACACGGGCGTCCGATCTCACTACCCAGAGACAACAATACACACGGGCGTCCGATCTCACTACCCAGAGACAACAATACACACGGGCGTCCGATCTCACTACCCAGAGACAACAATACACACGGGCGTCCGATCTCACTACCCAGAGACAACAATACACACGGGCGTCCGATCTCACTACCCAGAGACAACAATACACACGGGCGTCCGATCTCACTACCCAGAGACAACAATACACACGGGCGTCCGATCTCACTACCCAGAGACAACAATACACACGGGCGTCCGATCTCACTACCCAGAGACAACAATACACACGGGCGTCCGATCTCACTACCCAGAGACAACAATACACACGGGCGTCCGATCTCACCACCCAGAGACAACAATACACACGGGCGTCCGATCTCACTACCCAGAGACAACAATACACACGGGCGTCCGATCTCACTACCCAGAGACAACAATACACACGGGCGTCCGATCTCACTACCCAGAGACAACAATACACACGGGCGTCCGATCTCACTACCCAGAGACAACAATACACACAGGCGTCCGATCTCACTACCCAGAGACAACAATACACACGGGCGTCCGATCTCACTACCCAGAGACAACAATACACACGGGCGTCCGATCTCACTACCCAGAGACAACAATACACACGGGCGTCCGATCTCACTACCCAGAGACAACAATACACACGGGCGTCCGATCTCACTACCCAGAGACAACAATACACACGGGCGTCCGATCTCACTACCCAGAGACAACAATACACACGGGCGTCCGATCTCACTACCCAGAGACAACAATACACACGGGCGTCCGATCTCACTACCCAGAGACAACAATACACACGGGCGTCCGATCTCACTACCCAGAGACAACAATACACACGGGCGTCCGATCTCACCACCCAGAGACAACAATACACACGGGCGTCCGATCTCACTACCCAGAGACAACAATACACACGGGCGTCCGATCTCACTACCCAGAGACAACAATACACACGGGCGTCCGATCTCACTACCCAGAGACAACAATACACACGGGCGTCCGATCTCACTACCCAGAGACAACAATACACACAGGCGTCCGATCTCACTACCCAGAGACAACAATACACACGGGCGTCCGATCTCACTACCCAGAGACAACAATACACACGGGCGTCCGATCTCACTACCCAGAGACAACAATACACACGGGCGTCCGATCTCACTACCCAGAGACAACAATACACACGGGCGTCCGATCTCACTACCCAGAGACAACAATACACACGGGCGTCCGATCTCACTACCCAGAGACAACAATACACACGGGCGTCCGATCTCACTACCCAGAGACAACAATACACACGGGCGTCCGATCTCACTACCCAGAGACAACAATACACACGGGCGTCCGATCTCACTACCCAGAGACAACAATACACACGGGCGTCCGATCTCACTACCCAGAGACAACAATACACACGGGCGTCCCATCTCACTACCCAGAGACAACAATACACACGGGCGTCCCATCTCACTACCCAGAGACAACAATACACACGGGCGTCCGATCTCACTACCCAGAGACAACAATACACACGGACGTCCGATCTCACTACCCAGAGACAACAATACACACGGGCGTCCGATCTCACTACTCAGAGACAACAATACACACGGGCGTCCCATCTCACTACCCAGAGACAACAATACACACGGGCGTCCCATCTCACTACCCAGAGACAACAATACACACGGGCGTCCGATCTCACTACCCAGAGACAACAATACACACGGGCGTCCGATCTCACTACCCGGAGACAACAATACACACGGGCGTCCGATCTCACTACCCAGAGACAACAATACACACGGGCGTCCGATCTCACTACCCAGAGACAACAATACACACGGGCGTCCGATCTCACTACCCAGAGACCAGGGGAAATTTTGTTACTGGAAGTCCAGGTGGATTTTTTAAATACCTCACCGGGGCCTGAACCCGGGACCTCCAGCACTCGAGGCGGACACCATACCTCGAGACCACTCAGCCCCCCTCGAGACCACTAATGCTCTGGTTAAAGCAGTCAGTCATTTCCTTCAGGTCTGCATCGCTCAAAGCCTTCATGTGGCCATACCTAACCCCATCGGGCCCTGGTGCCGAGTCTTTTGCCTTTTTCAAAATATGTTTGACATCTTCAA
This sequence comes from Cepaea hortensis, assembly GCA_963921405.1. NCBI lineage: Eukaryota > Metazoa > Mollusca > Gastropoda > Stylommatophora > Helicidae > Cepaea > Cepaea hortensis. The sequence continues at coordinate 7,944,571 of OY992894.1, read as the reverse complement.
CCCGTATGATGTCTTCATAATGCATATTCTTCATGGTGCCAGATAATTCCTCTCTAACTGCATCCCTTGTGTCGCATCATTATGATTGGTCTGCTCTAAAAATCTCTGGAGAAACGCCTCCCCTTTCTCTTTGTCTGTTGTCACGCGCACACCATCATCTCTATAAATTGTTCCCACTGTCATAGGCCGATCTTTTCTTTACATTTGTCTGTGCAGTTTCCAGAATTTTTGCAGTGTTTTAACACCTCCAATCTCCTTCATGAAGCATTCCCTCTGCACAGCACAGCGCTTTAACACCTCCACCTTGTCTTTCTTGACATTTTTCGCTGTGTCCACTTCCTCTCGTGAGCTTCGGGGTGTCTGTCGCACTTTCCTTAGCTGCTTCACTGCAGCTCTCTTTGCTTTCCAAGCACGGTCTACTTCTGGAGTCCACCATGGGGGTTGCAAAAAAGGAGTTTTAACAGTCCTGTTGCAAGCTCCCTGTCTGAGGCGTCCAAGAAGGCTATCTGTCCACTCATACCGGAAGGTCTTGAGCGCTCTCCCAGCCTTAACTTTCTTGGATTTAGAAAAGGACTGAGCATGGCATGTGATCACTCCCATAGTCATTCAAAACAATCCACTTTACATCAAGGACTGATGACTGGGAGACAAGTGCCAAGTCAATAGCTGTGTCTGCATCGCCAGGCCTTATTGCCATTCTAGTCGGCCTCCCATCATTTTTGCAGACCACATCGGAGTCCACCATGGCATCGGCTTTCTCCACTACTGTCCCAATCTCTGCTCCTCACATTGAAGTCTCCACTTATGAGTAGCCTTTCGCCGGGTAATTCCTCCAATTCCTTAAGCCAGTCCCAGTGTTCCTTTCTGACAAAACAGTCCACTGTGGCATATACATTTATGATGTTCCAACTTAAGCCACCAATCTCCATTTGTATACCCTGGACCTCTCTTGCACTGTGATTCCACTGGCTTAAGTCAAGTACCACATGCTTCACTCCTTCCTTCACCAGCAGACCTTGCATATGTCTCTTCTGCCCAGTAGAGTTTATATAACTGGCGTATCCAGGGCAATGGTATTTGTCTGTATTCAGCTCCTGGAGTATGAGGACATCAAAATCATATATTAGCCTCTCCAATACGGGACCTCTCTGCCTGGCACTACGACAATTCCAGTATCCCACTCTTACATAGTTGAAACCTAGTCTCTCCACTTTTCGTCTTGTTCTCCTGGCGCCTGCTCTCCTATTTCTATGCCATCTTCTCCCCCCATTCCCTCGTCTTCGCTAGCCTCTGAAAGATGTGTCAAGGGCAGAGCACGTGCTCCGTAGCTCCGGCGACGATTCCCGTGTTTAATTAATTCCATAAGCAAAGTTTGGATATTGCAGGAAATAACCGGTCGCCCTTGCATTGCCTGCTTGCTAGGGAAGAGGCAGGGGATGTCCCGCAGGAGTCCATACGCCTGATGCCGCCCGCACGCCTGCCAGACGTCCAACGTTCACGACCAGTTTACCCATGGCCATCCAGTTCCTCAGCACGCTGATCCACCTTGAACTTGGGGGTTTATATTTGGAGTTTTCCGTCTCCTAGATGGACTGCTGTCCAAAGCTAACGAGTTCCACCTACCCGGGGGAGGGGTTAGAGCGCCCCTGACTCGCTTGGCAGGCACGTCTTCGAGCATATGAGGTATTTTCTAAGGAACTCAGATCCCACCTCGCCCTCTGTGCCCACCACCAGTTGGTCCGCGGCTGCTTATTGGGTATTCGCAACTAACCTCTAAATCTAGAGGCCGTTCCACGATCCGCCACCTGTGGACGCGCTGGGTTGGGGATGGTCGCCCCAGCTTTACCCAGAGGCTATAAACTACAGGCTTATGACCATTAAGTTGTCCCTGCTGAACGGAAGGAAGCATGCAACCATCGTGAGTGTCTACGCACCAACCATGACCAATGAAGATGACGCCAAGAACAAGTTCTATGGGACCTGCACAATGTATTAACATCTGTTCCCAAGGGAGACAAACTTATACTCCTTGGATACTTCAATGCCAGAGTAGGCACAGACACCACCACTTGGAGTGGCATTATTGGAAAGCATGGAGTCGGAAATTGTAACAGCAATGGACTCCTCCTCCTTCAGACCTGTGCCGAACACGATCTCCTGATCACCAACACAATTTTTTCGTCTTCCCACGAGGAATAGGACATCGTGGATGCATCCTCGCTCGAAACACTGGCACCTCATTGACTATGTCATCGTCAGGAGGAGTGACAGACAAGATGTTCGGGTGACAAAATCCATGTGTGGTGCCGAATGATGGACAGATCATCGTCTCATTGTCTCAAAAATAAAAACACACATCAAACCACCACGGAGTCCTCAAGAGGTAAAAGTGCAAATAAAAAACTAAATATCACCTGCCTAAACAGCAAAAAAATGCAGCTGTCCGTTTGAAAATGTGCTGGAAGACCGCCTCAAGCCCAATGCTGCAGCTAAACAGGATGAGGAAACAGAGTGGAGAGCCCTAAAGGACATAATTTACAACACTGCTATGGAAATCCTAGGTCTTCTTCCTGAGAGTCAATGTGGCTTCAGAAAAGAACGAGGAACTGTGGACATGATTTTCGCTGCAAGAGAAATGTCAGGAACAGAACTGCGAAATGTTCTCCACTTTCATTGACCTTACCAAGGCTTTTGATAGTCGGCAGAGAACTGTGGAAGATTATGGCGAAATATTGTCCAAATAGTGTGGCTATTTTATGATGGTATGCAGGCAAGAGTACAGGAAAATGGTGAACTGTCCGAGTCCTTTCCTGTCATCAATGGGGTGAAGCAAGGATGTGTCCTGGCACCAAAACTGTTCAGCCTCATGTTTTCAGCTATGTTGATGAATGCCTTCGAGAACAACAACATTGGAATAGACAACTACCGCAAGGAAAGTTGTTTGATCTCATAAGGCAGAAAGCTAAAACCAAAATTAACAGCGACACCGTCAGAGAGCTTCTGTTTGCTAATGATTGCGCTCTATATGCCAACTCAGAGGCAGACATGCAACACAATGTTTCAGCTTTCTCATATGCCTCTGCCAACTTTGGACTCAATATCAACTTGGAGAAGACTGTAGTTATGTACCAGCCAACTCCAGAGAATAATCACACCTTGCCGAATATCAAAGTGAATGGTCATAGACTAAGTGTTGTGGACAAATTCTATCTTGGCAGCACGGTGTCTCAAGCTGCCACAATTGATGACGAAGTGAATGCAAGAATCTCCAAGGCCAGCGCGGCCTTTGGCAGACTGTACAAGAATGTGTGGGACAGAAATGGAATAAGCCTGCAAACAAAACTAAAAGTCTACAAAGCTATATGCTTGTGGCCGGTCTCCTGGTCCAGAGTTTACACAACTTTCTCCGTAATCCCGTATACTCTCGTGAGTAATGTGAGTGCGCGAGAATCGGTAGTGGTTCTCTCCGCATCGGTAACTTACGAGGTATGTGAGCCGGTCGCCCAGAAAGCAATTGCAAACTACTGAGCGTAATCTTGCCAAGAAATCAACAATCAGCTGAAAGATGCTGATGATCTTTAAAGGATATGCCAACAAATAAAAAATGTGTTTGTGAAACCTGGGCTGTTTATCAGCGACATGCTAGGAAATGCCACTTGCACACAGTCTGCCTTAGGAAGTTATTGAAGATTATATGACAAGACAAGGTCCCAGACACTGAAGTGCTAGAAAGATCGTCCATGCCCAGTATCCACTCTACTAATGAAGAATCAGATTCGATGGGCTGGTCACTTGACTTGCATTACTTTAAAGACACTATGAAGATCTCACTAAAAGCTTTTGGAATTCATCATGACACTTAGGAGACTGCTGCGAAAGACCAAAATTCGTGGCGTACATCATTACGCAAAGGTGCAGTCACTTGTGAAGCAACTAGGACTGCTAGAGCTGTGAAGAATAGGCTGGACAGGAAAACCACTGCAGGAGATCCTCCTCCTGGAACGTCAAGCATTCTTTGCCCACATTGTCAAAGAACATTTTGAGCCAAAATAGGCCTTATCAGCCATCTTAGAACTTACGGCTCCATACTTTTAATCCCACTTGATTAAATGAATGGTTATCATCATTCTTGATGGACAAACAAGTCTTAACATTTCTTCAGTCATCCTATTCTTGTGACCTACTTTCTTTAATTTTGGGATTGTTTCTGCAGCCAAACTGATTGAATTCTTCAACATTTCCCATCCACATCTTGAAATAAGATCTCTAGATCAGACAATACATCAAATCTGTTCTTTATTTCTATGGTAAAATTGTCTTGTCATCTTTTAATGCACACAGATCATATTTAGTGTTTCCTGGTGTATACTTGAATTTCTTTAACTTTACCTTCAATGTGCCTATAATCAATCTGTGATCACTGTAACAGTCTGCATTTGGAACTGTTCTAGCGACTGTTAATGCATTTCAAAACCTTCTGTTAATCAGTATGTAATCGATCTGGTTTCTAATCCTGCTGTCAGGACTTCTCCATGTCCATAATCTTCTGTGATATTGCTTAAACCAGGTTTCTCCGACAATTATTCATGTTATTTTGCCCATTCTACAAATCCGTAACCTATCTTGTTTCATTCTCCCAAACCATGTTTACCTACTATGCATCCATCCCCTTGATTCCCTACTTTCGCGTTGAAGTCACCCATTATGATGTTTATTTAGGAATTTTTACATTTCTTCAAAGCATTCTCCATGTCCTTATAAAATTCTTTTACACTACGCAAAAGTAAATATAGCCTGGTTATTATAGTGAAGATATCCTGGTTATTATAGTGAAGACAAAACTCTTATAAAAGTAAAACTATCCCGGTTATTATAGTGAAGACAAAACTCTTATAAAAGTAAAACTATCCCGGTTATTATAGTGAAGACAAAACTCTTATAAAAGTAAAGATACCCCTATTATTATAGTAAAGACAACACAAACATGAGGCAACCAATAGACAGTACATGAGACTTGCAACACACACATGAGACATGCCCACAAGAAATGTTTATAGTCAAATATAGGATTGTGCAATAATTGAAATGTTTACTGTAAAATATAGGATTGTGCAATAATTGAAATGTTTATATTCAAACTCATGATTGTTTAATGATTAAAATGTTTATAGTAAAACATACAGTCATGGCAACATGTACATCTCCCTGATCAACCTTCATCATTTTCACCACACAAAAAAACATTTTTCAGTCTCTTTAATATCCACAAATGGTGTAATACTTATTGAATCATTACCCTTATGGGCAACAATTCCTTTCAGATTAATATCCAAAATGTGGCTATTCAGTCAAAGGTTTATTCATATGAGGCAGGGATGGGCCCTAATTATAACGTCTCTTCTGAGGTTGAACAGGGTGGGGTAATGGAAACACGGAATGAAAAACAAATGGTACACACCAACTGCTTCTCATGGACTCCATCGTTAACAAACACCATCCACACACCAGGCCAGAAGTGTCACAGGATCAAGAAAGATCACATCTTCTGCCAGATTTCTTCACATCGCCCAGTAGAATCAGCAACATTTGGATATTGTAGCCGCTGAATCATATCAGCTTCCACAGACTGTCATCTTAACAAATATAAACCCATATTACAGTTTCTGTAAAACCTCATATGGTTAATTTCACACACAACATCTATGCACGGATGCCTTGCTCATCCAGTCGGTACATAGAGTCCTTTAAATGACTTTTCATACCAAACTCTAGTGCTTTATATTCTTAAACAGAACATATTTTTAAAGGCAGTAGAAAGCATGTTACTGCATGAAATGAAAGCACTGTAGAGAAACTAAATCACATTGGTGTATATTTTTACTCCTAAAAAATAATTGTCTGCATACCCATAAATAAATACATAAAACTCAAACACGTCCTGCTTAGTGTCTTGATGTGAAAGGGACATCAAACAAAACATCTAAACAGCTTTCATTTGCAGTGTCTGTGAAAAATACTTAGTATTAAGTGGCAAGATAAGATCATAAATACCAAAGTATTGTATAGGACACATTAGGAGGATGGACGATGGTAGAATACCAAAGGACATCTTTTTGGGTGAATTACAGATGGGTAAAAGATCTTGCTATACAACAGTAAAAAGATGTTTTTAAGTGGTACGTGATTGATTGCAACTGTTTGTGTTGTTTGGAGGAAAAAGATCAGGAATGGAATAAAGACAGATTGCAGATAGGTCACACACTGTTCATGTGAGATGTGAAATGGTGCGTGATGGTGGAAATGACCATGTAATCACATGCATCAATTGTGGATGACCATTTACCGCATGAGCTGATCTGATCAGTCAAATTCACTGAGTCATTATGCCTTTTTTGAAGCACAATGTAACAAACTATCACCTGTCAAGATGGCAAGGTGTCAGTCAGTCAATAATAATAATAATAATAATAATAATAATAATAATAATGCTTATAATAATAATAGTAATGCCCATAAAGATAATAATAATACTCGTTTTGCTGCCATCATCATCTCCCTCCATCTCCTCAAACTTTTGTGCAGATTTTTCAAGTCATATTTCCTGTTGCCAGGATGAAGCCAACCACAGTTGCCAAGTGGTAGTGACAACCACGCTGCTTCTGTTTCAGATCACTGAACACTTATTTTGTCTTCAGTAGAAAACTTCACACTTTTGCAGACATACAACATCATCTTTTTTAGTTCCCTATGGTCCATAAGCCTTCTTCTTTTTTCATTCGCTTGAAATATGTCTATAACTGCAATGTTTTCAACTATTAATACAATAATTGCAACTATTAATACAATTATTGCAACTATTAATACAATGATTGCAACTATTAATATAATGTTTGCAAGGAGCAAATTGTAACCACAATTTGTAAACATAAAGACATATATAAAACAATATAATTTAGCCACCAATATAATTTAGCATTATAAGGCAGCCATGTCGAGGCCCTTTTGGATTGTGTGTATAGTGCAGAACAGTTAGATCATCACGACTTGCAGAGAATGGTGCTGTAGGGAGTGACCAGAGGAACTGGCCCACACTCAGGACTCAGAGGAAAGGCCAGATGGACACATAATCAGACCGCTACTGCTACCATTAGAATTGGGACACTTCGCCGGCTGTTGAAAATGAGGATGGAGCACATATAGAAATTTCTTGAGTGCTGTGATGTCATTTAACTCAACTAATGATGGATGAATGAACTCCAGCAGTGAGGTCATACACTTGGGAAATCCATTACACAGAAGATGGATACAGGACAGCCGAGACACCCTGAGCAGTAGCATGCATGAGGCAGGAGAACTGGTGAAGGATTTAGTTTCTTTACAGCAGGTTGTTTAAAAGGTTAAAGGTGAGAGGGTCAAGGTCACTGCTTAAAAAAGGGGGGGGGAAAGGTCATTGCACCAGGTTTAACCCCATCTGGTCGGTCTTCCTTCGCTGAGTGGCAAGTGACCCCCTGTGAGCATCATACATATCACAAACTCATGAACTCCTGTGCTCCAGTGATTCCCCAGGGGTCAACAAACAACAATGGACTCATGGACTGAAAGACGCTATCAGAGAAGGAACCTACGACCTTAGAGCACAAGGCAGTCGGTTTCACAGTGGGTCACCAAGATCCCTGGGTTATGATAAGAGGAAGGTTTTGCAAATGACTTGCTAGATGATGATGATGTTATAGAGAGCTCTAGAGCAATCAAACAAAATATGGAAGGACAACAAAGAACACCAACTTCAGAAACTTGGAACTGCAGACTAGAGTAATGTCCCCTTAGACAAAAAATATTAGAAACAGATGCACAAGACTTGAGTTTTTCAGACACAAAATGCAGGGAACAATGTTGACAACACAAGCTGTGATACAAAGATTTGATGGAAGATAATAAATAAAGATATTTAAATAAGAACCAAAATCCAGTTAACAATCAATACAAGCAGGTGCATAAGCGTAGTTAATAAGGAGTTGTGTTGATGTCATGAGCTACAGTCGAATTAGGGTTTGGTGCCAGTGTTCGATGACTCGCTAAGTGAGGTAAAGACGGGCCAACTATTCCTCCATATTCATCCCAGCCTAAAATATATGAAGGCCCTATCACATTAAAACTCATAGCAGCAAACTGCTAAGGGACCAATTTATTTTTCATCAATAAAAGCATAAACCAAAAACGATATTGAGCCAAGAGGAAGTCAAAGAAAATGACGGATAGACAAAATCAAGGTAGACTAAACAAACACAGACATGATGCAATTCGGGCAACACATCTGGCTTAGAAGTGCAATGTCCCACATTATGTGACATTTGGTCCCGGAAAATACGACCCTAATATGCAATTGTTTTGTTTAGCGTGTTCACTCTCAAATAAATACAAAACATATCCTGTGTATGTATTTTTTTTTTCTTTAGCTTGTTTTCTCTCAGATATCTTTGTCTACCTCCATCATATAGTTTCTTCATGTCATCTCATCACAATAGTGTCCCTAAATCCTCTCAACACAATACATTATCTCCAAAACCAAATCCTCTCATCACCCCAAATTCTCTTATCACTACAAAGTTTCTCAAAAAACAATTCCTCTTATCACTATAAAGTTATCCCAAATCCTCACATCACCATACATTTTCCCCAAATCCTCTCATCACCATCAATTTTCCCCAAATTCTCTCATCACCATAAAGTTTCCCAAAAAACAAATCATCTTATCACTATAAAGTTACCCCAAATCCTCACATCACCATACATTTTCCCCAAATTCTCTCATCACCATAGTTTCCCCAAAAAATAAATCCTCTCATCACTATGAAGTTACCCCAAATTCTCTCAACACCATAAAGTTTACTCAAACCTCTCATCACTATACATTTTCCCCTAATACACTAATGACATGAAAACTGGGTAATTCCACTGTTTTTCCTATGATATCTAAAGCACCATGTGACTGCACTGTATAGTTTGTAGTGAAGCCAGGGGGGTACGGGGTGTCAGGCATTGGTAGCACCTTTGGTAAGGATGGCTCTCATGTCCTTTCAGGACCCATCCCCCACTGGTCCAAGTCTGACACCCAGCTCGTGCCTGTGGCTCCTAGTAGCTGTCAGCATGCGACAGCGGCCACCCCCCGGGCAACAGCTGTGAGAGGCTGGCTAAACCAGGCATGGGTATCCGATTTGGTGTCAAACCAAGAGGTAAACTAGGGTATGCCTACCCAGCATGTGAAGACAGAATTCGGCAGACTGCGCGGAAGAAATCATTCCTGATTCAACGGGCAAGACGGCGTTTACCTGCAAAGCGTTGTGGAACGTAATGAGCACGGCAAGGCACGTAGAGCGCCCTGGTCATCCACTGCACCTGTATTCGTCTCCAATCGTCTCGACTTGTCTTGCCACTGGACTCAGATGGACTCAGGCGAGAGAGTGAGGTCGACGAATTGCGCAACTCTTCCTCACTTTAATCCAAGTCATCGCGCAAGTCATTCTTCATCCAACGCCACATATCACCTTCAAGCCCTGTGGCGATGGGCGAGCGGCAAAGTGGCAGGCGTGGGTACGCTGGCAGCCGTAGTCGCAGACCTGCACACAGGCGGCTCAGGCCATATGGTCGTCTTCTACTGACCGGAGCAGCAGTGGGATTCGGCAGCCCCCTGAGCGACTGAGCAGCCCTCTATAGGAACACACTGCTCACCTCCATAGCATGAGGAAGGGGCTAGAAAAGGTGCCCTAAACATTGTCTGCTTCATCACTACCTAACCAGCTAGCCGCGGTTGGTGGGTACCCTTAACTGCGGTCGACATACAAAGAAAGATAAAACAAGCAAAGCTAAAAGAGTAAACCATATTCCCTTAACAATTGGAACTTGGAATGTACGCACCCTACTTGACAGAGACGGCGCGTCGGGTCCAGAGAGACGAACAGCACTGATTGGGAAAGAGCTGGGCAGGTACAACATCGACATTGCAGCCTTGAGCGAGACACGACTTGCAGAAGAAGGCCAAATCTGTGAAATTGGTGCCGGCTACACATTCTTCTGGAGTGGAAGGAAAAGCGAGGAAAGACGCCAATCCGGTGTGGGATTTGCCATTAAGTCGGCCCTGGTCGGCAAATTAGCTGGATTTCCAAAGGCTATAAACGACAGGCTCATGACCATGAAGTTGCCCCTGCTGAATGGAAGGAAGCACGCAACCATTGTGAGTGTCTACGCACCAACTATGACCAACGAAGATGATGTCAAGAACAAGTTCTATGAGGACCTGCACAGTGTATTAACATCTGTTCCCAAAGGAGACAAACTTATACTCCTTGGGGATTTCAATGCCAGAGTAGGCACGGACACCACCTCTTGGAGTGGCATTATTGGAAAGCATGGAGTTGGAAATTGTAACAGCAATGGACTCCGCCTCCTTCAGACATGTGTCGAACATGATCTCGTGATTACGAACACAATTTTCCGTCTCCCCATGAGAAATAGGACATCGTGGATGCACCCTCGCTCGAAACACTGGCACCTCATTGACTATGTCATTGTCAGGAGGAGTGACAGACAAGACGTTCGAGTGACAAAATCCATGTGTGGTGCCGAATGTTGGACAGACCATCGTCTCATTGTCTCGAAAATGAACATCCACATCAGGCCACCACGGCGCCCTCAAGGGGCGAAAACGCAAACAAAGCTAAATGTCACCCGCCTAAACAGCAAGAAAATGCAGCAGTCGTTTGAAAATATGCTGGAAGACCGCCTCAAGCCCAATGCTGATGCTAAACAGGATACAGAAACAGAATGGAGAGCCCTAAAGGACACAATTTACAACACTGCTATGGAAATCCTGGGTCCAGCCCCCCGAAAGCATAAAGACTGGTTTGATGAAAATTCCGAAGACATCAACCAATTGCTGGCCGAGAAACATCTTCTCCTCAAGGCACATTTGAATGACCCAAAGTCAACATCAAAAAAAGATGCTTTCAAGAACATTCAGAGAGTAGTGCAGCAGAAACTTCGGCAGATGCGGGACTCCTGGCTGAGCAGCAAAGCTGATGAAATTCAGGGCTTTGCTGACAGACATGATATGAAAAACTTCTACGACTCACTGAGAGCGGTCTATGGTCCTTCATCACACAGGCATAGTTCCCCTCCTCAGTGCAGACGGGGGAACATTGGTCACCGATAAGAAAGAAATCCTCCAACGCTGGGCAGAGCATTTCAGCAAAATCTTAAATGCAACTTCCTTCTTCGATGATGAAACCATCAACTGCCTTCCTCAAGTTCCCACCAATGAGACACTTGGTGACCTGCCAACCATAGTGGAAACAAACAAAGCCATCCAGCAACTCTCCAGCGGCAAGGCACCTGGTCCTGACTCTATCCCAGCAGAGATATACAAGGCAGGTGGGCCGGCCCTAACAGAGCAGCTTCACCAAGTCTTCACAAACATATGGATGAACGAGACCATGCCACAAGATTTTAAGGACGCGTCAATAGTCCACCTTTACAAACGTAAAGGAAACCGCCAATCCTGTGACAACCACCGAGGCATCTCCTTGCTCTCAATTGCAGGGAAGATACTCGCCAGAATTCTTCTCAATCGCCTCACAGCCCATCTCGATCAAGGTCTTCTTCCTGAGAGTCAATGTGGCTTCAGAAAAGAACGTGGAACTGTTGACATGATTTTCGCTGCAAGGCAGCTGCAAGAGAAATGTCAGGAACAGAACTGCGAAATGTTCTCCACTTTCATTGACCTTACCAAGGCTTTTGATACAGTCAGCAGAGAAGGACTGTGGAAGATTATGGCAAAATATGGCTGTCCACGAAAGTTTGTCCAAATAGTGCGGCTATTTCATGACGGCATGCAGGCAAGAGTACAGGAAAATGGTGAACTGTCTGAACCCTTTCCTGTAACCAATGGAGTGAAGCAAGGATGTGTCCTGGCACCAACACTGTTCAGCCTCATGTTTTCAGCCATGTTGATGAATGCCTTCGAGAACGACGACATTGGAATAGACATCAACTACCGTATGGATGGAAAGTTATTCAATCTCAGAAGGCTGAAAGCTAAAACCAAAATTGACAGCGGCACCGTCAGAGAGCTCCTGTTTGCTGATGATTGCGCTCTATACGCCAACTCAGAGGCGGACATGCAACATAATGTTTCAGCTTTCTCACATGCCTGTGCCAACTTTGGGCTCAATATCAACTTGGAGAAGACTGTAGTTATGTACCAGCCAGCTCCAGGGAATAATCACACTGTGCCGAATATCAAAGTGAATGATCATAGACTAAGTGTTGTGGACAAATTCACCTATCTTGGCAGCACTGTGTCACAAGCTGCCACAATCGATGACGAAGTGAATGCAAGAATCTCCAAGGCCAGTGCAGCCTTTGGCAGACTGTACAAGAATGTATGGGACAGAACTGGAATAAGCCTGCAAACAAAGCTAAAAGTCTACAAAGCAGTTGTATTATCCACACTGCTATATGCTTGTGAAACCTGGACTGTTTATCAGCGACACGCTAGGAAATTAAACCACTTCCACACAGTCTGCCTAAGGAAGATACTGAAGATTAAATGGCAAGACAAGATTCCAGACACTGAAGTCCTAGAAAGAGCATCCATGCCCAGTATCCACACTCTACTGATGAAGAATCAGATTCGCTGGGCTGGTCACTTGACCCGCATGCCAGATCACAGGCTCCCTAAACGAATTTTCTACAGCGAACTGCGTTGTGGTAAACGCTCCCAAGGTGGCCAGAGAAAACGTTTTAAAGACACTGAATTTCACTGAATGCTTTTGGAATTCATCATGACACCTGGGAGGCTGCAGCCAGAGACCGAAATTCGTGGCGTGCATCATTGCGCAAAGGTGCAGTCATATGTGAGGCAACCAGGACTGCAAGAGCTGTGAAGAAAAGGCAGGACAGAAAAACCACTGCAGGAAATCCTCCTCCAGAGACGTCAAGCATTCTTTGCCCACATTGTCAAAGAACATTTAGAGCCAAAATAGGCCTTATCAGCCATCTTAGAACCCACGGCTCCACACCTTCAACCCCACTGGATGAAATGAATGGTCATCATCATTCTTGATGGACAAACAACAACAACAACAACAGTGAAGCCAGAAAACTTGAAAGTCTAATTATTACAAACAATCAACACCCTCACAAAGTCTCAGAGTAAAGAATTGTAGACAATAATAAATGCTGATGCACTTCATAAAAATTGAATACACACTACAATACAAAAGGAATCAGAGCTTTCCTGCTCTTGGGGTAGTTATCAAATTTCTCTTTGTACCACCTGAAATAAAAAAATTAATGTACCAGGTTGATAATAATTTGTGACCAAACAATAATTACAAAATGTTCCTATGTTCTTAGTTTTTTTTTCTTCTAATATTTGTTTCTATAATATTAATACTGCCAGTTAATACTATTGACTGTATTGATCTATATGACTGTATTAATCTATACACTATTTTCAATGTTTCTATGTCACAAGCATGACTTATATAATGGAAGCCAAGTGATGTGTTGGTGTGTGATTGGCACATGTACCATTCAGTTCATCTCCCCAGTGTGTTCATGTGTGATTGTGACATGTGCCCTTCTGTTAATCTTCTTCTTGTGTTTGTGTGAGATTATGACATGAACCTATCTATTCATCTCCCCAGTGTGTTTATGTGTAACAGTGACATGTACCCTGCTGTGCATCTCCCTAATCAAATAACTTGCCAAGCCCTTTCTACTCTATCTCCAACCTTTATCTCCCACCCCCCCCCCCCCCCCAAAAAAAAGAAGCATAGAACCTCTGCAACCTCATGTCAATTTCTGCTATTCTTCGTTTCTTTTAGTTCCTTACAACTTCTGTCCCTAATCCTCTTCTCCGTGTGTTTTTTGTCCCTAATCCTCTTCTCAAAGCCGGCTTCGTGGCTTAGAGGTTATGACTTTTCTTCGTAATCTCGTATACTCTCGTCGGTAACGTGATGACGGTGAGAATCAGTAGTGGTTCGAATCTCATCTGTAACTTACGGGGTATGTGAGCCGGCCACTCAGAAGGCAATGGCAAACTACTGAGCGTAATCTTGCCAAGAAATCAAGAATCAGCTGAAAGATGCTGATGTTGACAGCGAGGTCCTGTAAAGGATATGCAAACAATTAATTTTTTAATGAGATATGGAACTTTTTAAAATAACATGATAATAGACCTTCTTTCAGTTATTTATTTACCTGTGGTGCTGAAGCGCTCTGGGTCCAATGTTGCACAGTGTGAAAACAGCAAACGCAAGTGCAGGTAGAGACCAGTTCAGAACGGCAAATCCCCACCACTCTAAAATCTCACCGAAGAAATTGGCGCCAGAAACATAAGTGAACATCCCACCTGGATTTGAAAAATAAAATAATTTACATTGAAAAATAAATCACATTGGAAACACTATAGAAAAGATGGAAAGTGTCATGATCTACTATGTCATGGCATTATGAAGTGAGATGGCCAGTTCCCTTCTTCGCCACCATTAAAAAAATACTCTTACTCTACAAGGACCTTAGAACAATACAAGGACCTTAGAACAATACAAAGACCTTTGAACAATACAAGGACCTTGAAGAATACAAGGTCCTTAGAACAATACAAAAACATGAGAACAATAAAAGGACCTTAGAACAATATAAAGACCTTAGAACAATACAAGGACCTCAGAACAATACAAGGACCTTAGAGCAACACAAGGACCTTAGAACAATACACAGACATGTAGAACAACAAAAGGACCTTAAAACAATATCAGACGGGTTCCTACATTACAGCAACTATTGAACGATATAAAGTGGACACAACATAACTTCTCAAATGGACATTGAAATAGAACCGATGTATGTAAAGGAAATAATAACAGACTCCTGCAGTCCTACCCAACCACGGGTTGATGCATCACAATGAGCATGACGCTTCCAACCACACAACTAGGCAGGTTCTGTTTCCCTCTGCTTGTTGAAGGTGTTTCCTGTCACTGAATTCAAGACGTTTCCTTTCGGTGTATTTCCACATAAAACAACCAAAAGCCTTTTCCTCCGAGGTTGTTATGTCTATGCTCAAAATGTTATGTCTTGCTAGCACATATCTTTGAACTGTAGCAATGGAAATTCCCAATTTTTGCAAATTAAAAAGGTGATCAGAACAAACTGGCTCTAGTGCTGTTTTGTTCAAAGCAAGTCATGGGATCTCAGTGGTCAAGTATATGCCTCATATGAGTTTGTTTTCAGACTCAGTCTTTCAGTTCACAGGTGAAGTTGTATTCAGAGAACCCTATTGGTCGAGGCTGGAGTTAGGAGCTGATGCTCAGCATTCAACCGGCCGCCCTGCATAAAGAGACTGAGCCCTATAGGATAAAACATGGTGCAGTGAAGTTGATCCGCTGGCCTATAAACCCTTTCAAAGTCACTCCACTCTCAGAAACACATGAAAAAGTGCTGCTCTGTATGTTCTTCCAGGGTTGGTCCTCTGTATGTTCTCCCAGGGTTGGTCCTCACATGTTCTCCCAGGGTTGGTTCTCTGCCCATTCTCCCAGGGTTGGTCCTCTGTATGTTCTCCCAGGGTTGGTCCTCTGTATGTTCTCCCAGGGTTGGTCCTCTAGCCATTCTCCCAGGGTTGGTCCTCTGTATGTTCTCCCAGGGTTGGTCCTCTGTATGTTCTCCCAATGTTGGTCCTCTGTACCTTCTCCCAGGGTTGGTCCTCACATGTTCTCCCAGGGTTGGTTCTCTGCCTGTTCTCCCAGGGTTGGTCCTCTGTATGTTCTCCCAGGGTTGGTCCTCTGCCCTTTCTCCCAGGGCTGGTCCTCTTTATGTTCTCCCAGGGTTGGTCCTCTGTATGTTCTCCCAGGGTTGGTTCTCTGCATGTTCTTCCAGGGTTGGTCCTCTGTATATTCTCCCAGGGTTGGTTCTCTGCCTGTTCTCCCAGGGTCGGTCCTCTGTTTGTTCTCCCAGGGTTGGTCCTCACATGTTCTCCCAGGGTTGGTCCTCTGTATGTTCTCCCAGGGTTGGTCCTCACATGTTCTCTCAGGGTTGGTCCTCTATATGTTCTCCCAGGGTTGGTCCTCACATGTTCTCCCAGGGTTGGTTCTCTGTATTTTCTCCCAGGGTTGGTCATCTCTATGTTCTCCCAGGTGTGGTCCTCTGTGTGTTCTCCCAGGGTTGGTCATCTGTATGTTCTCCCAGGGTTGGTCCTCTACTGGAACCCACTGCTCTCCATGACCATCAATGCAGAAGTGAGTAACTAAGATCCTGACCCTGAATACAAAGGGCATGCTCTGGTATTTCAGCTGTTAACACCACACTGTGAAATGACAGAGCCCTTTGTGGGGGCATCATCAAAGTCAATTAAGATCTGCAGACTCCACCCTAATTCCTTGGAGGGCAGCCTGTGATACATGGGAGACCCAATATACAGGAGAGAGGCTAAGCAACCATGCAAAGGATGTGGTAATTTCTTGGGTTAGACCAGAAACAAAGCATCATTTGTCAAACCGGCATTACTGGAAGCCTCCATAAATAGTGGGGTGGTGGGGGGATGCCCCTGTTGTGTCCCTGCAATCCACTGAAATTTACTTTCTACACAAACTGAATAATTATTTTTGAAAGTTTAGTTTCATCATATTCATCATATTTTCAACCAATTTTTCACACAACGGCTGCCATTACTGAGCCATTTACCACGGTGGGACTCTGGTTTTTGCACTCTTTGGCCATACATTGTCCTCAAAGTGCCGGGTTAAAAATTAAAGCCACATATCTCCAAGGCTGAACAGAGAGATGGGATAGTCCATTTGTTCACCTCATTTAGATTATTAATAAAGTGGGGATAGTCCATTTGTTCACCTCATTTAGATTATTAATAAAGTGGGGATAGTCCATTTGTTCACCTCATTTAGATTATTAATAAAGTGGGGATAGTCCATTTGTTCACCTCATTTAGATTATTAATAAAGTGGGGATAGTCCATTTGTTCACCTCATTTAGATTATTAATAAAGTGGGGATAGTCCATTTGTTCACCTCATTTAGATTATTAATAAAGTGGGGATAGTCCATTTGTTCACCTCATTTAGATTATTAATAAAGTGGGGATAGTCCATTTGTTCACCTCATTTAGATTATTAATAAAGTGGGGATAGTCCATTTGTTCACATCATTTAGATTATTAATAAAGTGGGGATAGTCCATTTGTTCACCTCATTTAGATTATTAATAAAGTGGGGATAGTCCATTTGTTCACATCATTTAGATTATTAATAAAGTGGGGATAGTCCATTTGTTCACATCATTTAGATTATTAATAAAGTGGGGATAGTCCATTTGTTCACATCATTTAGATTATTAATAAAGTGGGGATAGTCCATTTGTTCACTTCATTTAGAGTGGGGATAGTCCATTTGTTCACATCATTTAGATTATTAATAAAGTGGGGATAGTCCATTTGTTCACCTCATTAAGATTATTAATAAAGTGGGGATAGTCCATTTGTTCACATCATTTAGATTATTAATAAAGTGGGGATAGTCCATTTGTTCACCTCATTTAGATTATTAATAAAGTGGGGATAGTCCATTTGTTCACCTCATTTAGATTATTAATAAAGTGGGGATAGTCCATTTGTTCACATCATTTAGATTATTAATAAAGTGGGGATAGTCCATTTGTTCACATCATTTAGATTATTAATAAAGTGGGGATAATCCATTTGTTCACTTCATTTAGAGTGGGGATAGTCCATTTGTTCACATCATTTAGATTATAAATAAAGTGGGGATAGTCCATTTGTTCACTTCATTTAGAGTGGGGATAGTCCATTTGTTCACATCATTTAGATTATAAATAAAGTGGGGATAATCCATTTGTTCACTTCATTTAGAGTGGGGATAGTCCATTTGTTCACATCATTTAGATTATAAATAAAGTGGGGATAGTCCATTTGTTCACCTCATTAAGATTATTAATAAAGTGGGGATAGTCCATTTGTTCACCTCATTTAGATTATTATTAGACAATTATTTTTAGATTATTATTAGACAAAGTGATTGACAGTTGCACTGAAATGAGTGCTATCATCCACCCGGAAAAGGCAGCTGTTTTGTGGTGCTCTCTGTACAATAGGATTGTGAGAGCTGATGTCCCAAGCCTCACGATAGATGGTAGAAGCGTCAACAGAGAGAAAAAACTGAAGTATCTAGGAATCACATTTGAGTTAACAAGGACCATGTGGAGTCGGTTGTGACAAGATCTCAAAAGGGACTCAACGCACTTAAAACTATGGCTGCAATGGACACAGAGCAGGGAATGCTCTTCACACTATACCAGCATTTGATTCTCTCACTGATTGATTATGGACTAGGACTGCTCACTGTCTCAAAGTGTCAATTGGTGAAATTAGAGCGCATACAGAACGAAGCTATGCGGGTCATTCTGGAATGCACCAGAGACACCCCAGTCGTGTGTATGCGTTACATCCTTGGTTTGCCGACTGTTGCTGGTAGGCTCAAGGTGATGCAGGCGAAGGCATACCTCAGAGTAGTTGCTGACACAGATCACTCGTTTCATGAGACGCTGGACGTAGTTAAGGGTCAGCGACTGATAAGAGGGAAATCATGGATGGCTCAGGCGGAGGATACAATCAGACAGGTGTGTATCTTAAAGAACATTAGGTGAGGAGAGGAGTGGGTCAGAGTGCCAGCAGAGCAGTCAGACTTGTGCAGAGTTATAATCACACTGAGCCGGTAGTGGCCAGCAGGGGCCACGGAAGTGGAAATCCAGCAACTAAATCAGGATAATGCTCGCTCAGGTGATGTGATTATATACACAGATGGTTCGGTGTTGAGAGGCAGGAGAAGTGCCTGGGGGTTCTTAGCAAAAGCTAATGGTCGCCGTTTGGTGCAGGAGAGCCTGGCACATGATACCACAACATCTAGCTTAAGAATGGAGGTGGAGGCAGTCAGTGCAGCTTTCCGCTGGATGGAGAATACGATACACACACACATCGTGATTGTAACTGACTCAGAAAGCATGCTGAGTAGGGTGAGGACAAGCAAGCTTTGTGCAGAGTGGCTTGCTTCGCTTCGGAAGTCACGGGTGACAAGCATCGTGTGGATCTTTTCTCTGGGGCATGCTGGTGTGCTGGGGAATGAACAGGTGGACAGATTGGCTGACTCTGCAAAACTTGGTGGAGTATTGATGCGTGATAAGGCAGAGGTGGTTGCGGCCTTGTGGGAGCACGTGTACACCTCGGAGGAGCAAATGGATCACCATGGTCTGGCAAGAATGTGACAGCGAGGGGTGACGAGGGGATCTGGCCGACGATCGACGCTCAGAGGAAAGGTGAGACGGACATATAATCAGATTACTACTGGTACTATTAGTGTTGGAACTCTTCGCTGGCTGCTGAGAATGGGGACAGAACGCTTATGGGAATGCCCCGAATGCTGTAATGTCAGTTCCTAAATCAATCAATCAATCAATCAATCAAATTTAGATTATTAATAAAGTGGGATTAGTCCATTTGTTCACCTCATTTATCATTCATCATTCATTGGCACCTTGCCGTCTTGACAGACGATAGTTTGTAAGGGATGGAGTTATTGTCTCTCCATAGAACAAAGCCTGGGCTAAAATATAGAGATCATGTGTTGCCCATGCAACATGATCCCTCTCTCGGCCTGCCTAGTTCACTCCAGAGAAAAGGTAACATCTCTACATCTGGAACAAGACAAGCTGCAGAAGCTGCCGGATCAGCAAAGCAATGCTCTAATTGTCCGCCTGTCGGAGCTTCGATCCTAGACCAGCCGCCAACCAAGGCTTAAGGCCTGGTCTGCCCTGCCATGACACTTTGTCCTTAGGTTGCATTTCCTCGCACCAGGGTAAGGCTTGTACCCTCCCAATTGCGCTCTTCCGCCCGAAGCCGTTGGCACAATGTGGGGTGTCAGGTTTGTAAGCGCCGCCCAACGTTCGGCGCTAACAGAAAGCAGGTAGTACCGTCTACTGTTATACGGTAGCTCAGTCATATCTGACTAAGAAATGACACAATAACAATATTAATAATGATAATAGAAATACACAACATGTAGCAAGCTCACAACAGATAATACCAACAATGAAATTATCAATAACTTTGAGCTTTTCTATATTTTAGCATCATTTGACAACCACTCAAGCAATGGAAACTGAATGGAAGAGTTGATGCTGACACCTCATTTAAATTATTAATAAAGTGGGGATAGTCCATTTGTTCACCTCATTTAGATTATTAGAAAAGAGGGGAAATAGTCCATTTGTTCACATCATTTAGAGTGGGGATAGTCCATTTGTTCACCTCATTTAAATAATTAGACAACAGCAAACAACAACAGAACTATCATTACAACATATGCAACACTGCTGATGATGTCAGAGTTAGATAAGGGCTGAGGGTTCAAGGCCATTTGCCCAAACAGTTTCCATGCAGTGTTCAGACTTGGATTTTTATTTGACACATTAGAATGTGCTGGAAATTATAGTTTTAACAAATACTTCCTGAACTGCTCTTGACAGTTCACAGCCGTAACTTACCATATGGAATTTTGTAACCACTGTCGCCAGCTTTTCGCAAATTTCGCAGAATGCTATCTGAATGAATGTTGATAATCATGCCAGATAAGAACAGCAATACACCTGAAAGTGATTGAAAATGAAAATGATGATGGCAAAGTGGGTTGCCGGTAAAATAGCAAAAAAAAATATATATTGGCAAAATATTATTATAAGATAACTGAAATATACTATCTGGGCTTGCAAATGGAAAATGATTGGGCTAAGTAACATATGTTAGATAAGGAATACTTGTACAATATCTATTCTCCAAAGATCCAGTTTTAAAGAGAGAAACTAATTTATAAACGCAGCTTCAGTCAATCAGTCTTTCCACCTGATCAATTTCTCAACCAGATCAATCACTCCAGCTGTCACACTCATCAGTCTCTCCAGCTGTCCCATTGATCAGTCTTTCCACCCGATCAATCTCTCAACCAGAACAATCTCTCCAGCTGTCACACTCATCAGTCTCTCCAGCTGTCCCATTGATCAGTCTTTCCACCTGATCAATCTCTCAACCAGAACAATCTCTCCAGCTGTCACACTCATCAGTCTCTCCAGCTGTCCCATTGATCAATCTCTCCAGCTGTCCCATTGATCAATCTCTCCACCTGTCACACTGATCAATCTCTCCACCTGTCACACTGATCAATCTCTCCACCTGTCACACTGATCAATCTCTCCACCTGTCACACTGATCAATCTCTCCACCTGTCACACTGATCAATCTCCCGACCTGTCACACTGACCAATCTCTCCAGCTGTTACAGTGATCGATCTCTCCAGCTGTCACACTGATCACTCTCCAGCTGTCACACTGATCAATCTCTACACCTGTCACACTGATCAATCTCTCCACCTGTCACACTGACCAATCTCTCTAGCTGTTACAGTGATCAATCTCTCCAGCTGTCACACTGATCACTCTCCAGCTGTCACACTGATCAATCTCTACACATGTCACACTGATCAATCTCTACACCTGTCACACTGATCAATCTCTCCACCTGTCACACTGACCAATCTCTCCAGCTGTTACAGTGATCGATCTCTTTATGCAATCATTCTCTCCAGTGTCACACTTATCAATCTCACAAAACAAGCATTCTGTGTCAGATTTCTGTCATGAAACTGCCATTCATGTTTAAACCTTCTTTTTTGGTTTAGTCGTCTAAAAGAGCTGGATAGTAGAAGATTGACCATCACGGCTCATAGTCGATGGAGGGAACTTTCCACTGGTAGGCAGAGACAGACTGGCAGGCAGGCAGACAGGCAAGCAATCCAAAATGTCAGTACTAACCAAGAATTATGCGCGGATACATTTGGGGCGTCCAAGTTAAATCTGCATACTTCAAGATGTATCCAGTCTGTAGGTAGCCATTGATAACACAGAAGCTAAAGGCCATCAAGAAGACAGATAATGGTGTCGGCTTGCCTCCCCTTATCAAGAAGGGAAATATTAACGCTCTGGGGGGAAAATGCAATAATTCACAATGATAAAAGTAAGTCACAATAATAAATCACTTTGCACAACAATATTTCCTTACTTACCAAAACATTTCTAACAAAACAATATTGTAAAACAATTCTCTAGCTTTTTTCTAGTACATATTTTATATACATTGGGTTTTCTTCATACATGTCATCTCTTTGTACACTGATATTTCATTACTTATAACATTTCTAACAAACAAATATTAACAAATAATTCTCCAGCTTTTTTAGTACATGCTTCATATAAGGTGTATTTATTTAGCGTCTTTGAGAGTTTATTGTTCACCCTGCAGAAATAGTCTGCTAAAAAGCAAGCTGGTATCTAGTTGGTCATGCATCGAAGTACACTTGTTCCTGCAGCGAGGCACTGTTGTCATTTAGAGGTGACAGGTACAAATCCTGGTAGGAAAACATAGCTTTCAATGTTTACTAGTGCATCTTCAAGCCTCTACTTCTTTCTTCTACTTCTATAAGTGCCACACAATACATTTGTATTTATTTATTTAAAAAGTTAGTTGAATGATCAAATCTGAGGCAAGATCAATGAAAGTGCTGAAAAACAGAACAGGCTAAGCAAAGGTTGCATTTCAGAAAATTAAAGATGCCTTACACAATAAGTCATTATCAATGAATGTAGAAGTGGGAGTACTGAAGTATTACATAGAACCAGGCTCCCAGTCAGCATGGCACCTGGACATTTTTGTCTGAATTGTTAACAGTTCCTGAGCCCATATTTGCAAAAAGTATACACTGGCTCCTGAAAGACAGAGGCTGGCATCTGAATTATGTTTAGCTTTTTTTTTTCTACCTCTTCAAAGAACTTGTTTTGCTGTATCGCAGTGAATCTTGGAATGTAAATGAACAAATTAGAACAATCTCGGAGGCAAACGAAATGTCCTTGAGACAAATGTTGCAAATACCTTGGACTGCCAGGGCAACTAACAGCAATGGAAGAGGCTTGTGAAAAATTGACGGTCTCCCTGGCGAAGGGGTTAATTACTTTCTCCATAATCTGGAATATCCATGTAAGGAACACAGTTGCGCAAGATTCAGCAGCGGATCGCGTTGCGTTGGTTAATTACGAGGTATGTGAGCCCAATGCTCAGAAAGCAATGGCAAACTGCTGAGTATAATCTTGCCAAGAACATCAACAGCAGCTGAAAAATACTGGTGTTGACTGCAACATCCTGTAAGGGATATGCAACTTTAAAAAAAAAATATATATTATACTACATATAAGAAAGAACCATGGCCGAGGGGTTAGCAGCTTTCTCCGCTAACCCCGAATACTCTCGTCACGTGACGCGACGAGAATTAGCAGTGGTTCGAATCGCAAAAGTGACTTATGAGAGTATGGAGCCGGTCGCTCAGAAAGTCGTGGCGTGCTGATGAGCGTAATCTAGCCTAGGAATCAACATACAGCTGAAAGATGCTGGTGTTGACCGCAATATCCTGAAACAGGATGGAAACGCGGGGAAACAAAAAAAAAAAAATATAAGAAAGAGACAAACTGAAACAACAGCGTTCTTTGAATAAGTAAAAAAAAAAAAGTAAATGTATGAACGAATGAACAAACGAACAATCTTTATTTTCAAAGGGTTAAGAATTGGGCACGCATGCCTGTCTGACATTCTGCCCTTCTTCTCCAATTCCTCTCATACATTATTTCATTCAACATCACTTATGAAGCTAATCTTAGACAAATGTAATGAGATGAGATCATTGGAAAAATCGGTGTAGAAGAGGCAGGGACAAAGATCAATTTGCTGGGTGGTCTGAGACTTGTAAGGAGGAATATCATCACCCAGAGTACCAAGGATAGATAGAGACATATGGAGTTATAATGGAGATATACCAACGCCTACGCCAGCTGGCAGGGCACATGATGATGATAAAGGAGTGGATAAGGGTGATGAATGATCTGGTGAACACGTTAATGCTGCGGTTTAACAACACCAACAAGCTACTCGCCGTTGACAATAATGTAACAGGAACAGCCCCAGCACAAAACGGTTGGTGTTGTATCCAGACTTGGGGCAGTCCGAGAACAAAACCATGATGAGAGGGACAGCAAGACATGGCAGTTCCTGCATCACCCAAGCCGCTGTCGATGGCAGGAGAATTCCCCAGCCGCTTCTGGAATATCGTCCGTACGGGGCTGTCAGCAGCGACAAGGACACCACTGTCAGAAAACCACACGCTATAAACATATAGGATAGGTTTATCATGAAAGTTTCTTCATTCTGAAACAGCGAAGATAGGTAATCCAACACGAAGATCGCCATTGTGGGTTTTTCTTATCTATGAAGACAAGGCAGGAAACAAAACATCGACTGGTTTCAGCGGATATATACACCACTGGGTACTTATTGAAGCGGAAAGAAAGTATCAGGAGAGAGAGCTGGTAATAAAAGAGTGCAGGTCGGACGGCAAAGTTCCCAGGTCATGTCCTTTCTTTTGTTTATTGAGCTGCAGTAGTAGAATTCACGGGTACGATGGGGTCTTGTCCATTCAAGGACTAGCCTGGACTGTGGCCATGTTGGAATTTTAGCCAGCAACTTCAACTTAGGTTGCTAAAATTTTGTTGCTAAGATTATATCAATCAATCAATTAGGTGCCGTCTCCACAATGGAGGTTGGCTGCAATGGATCTCCAACACTGTCTGTCTCTGGACTTGACTGTACATTCTGTCAGGCTGATGTTCGTCCATCTCTTGATGTTATCCACCCACTTGTATCGTTGTCTACCTCTTGCTCGCTTGCCCTCAACCTAGGCCCTAGCCTTCCAGTGTGGTTTTTATAAGAGTATCATGGCCGAAATATTTCACTCGCCTCCTCTTTATTTCTTTCATCTCTGCATTTGATTCTTTTTGTTTCCATGAAATACGACATATTCGTCTAGTCTATATATCCACATCTCCAGAGCTTCTATGTGACTTTCTAGTTGCTTGTTCAATGTCCAGGCTTCCGTGCCATACAGTAGTGTTGAATATACGTAGCATTTGACAATTTTCATTTTTAATCCGTTATTAATCTCTCTAGATGTTAATACTGATTTCATGCCGTTGAAAGCATTTGTATTTGTAGCTTTTTTTTTTTTTTTTAGCATTACATGTTGAGGTCCCAATCTCTTCCACGATGGCCAGCCATGTTCATTATCGTGTCCTGAACACGCTTCATGTGTGCCACACACTCTGCTGTTTCGCTTTCGAAGCCGTTGATCTATTTAGATTAATCCGCCTTCTCTACCGTCCCAGTCTTTGTGTACTAGGGATGGACATTCCCTTAGTAGGATATTACCCCTACTTCACTAGTGTAGTTTAGCCAGTCAGCCAAGACTGTTGCCCGTGCTATCTATATAAATAAATGTTGCTAAATTCAAAACAATGTATTCCTTTTTTTTTTTAAAGTTGCATATCCTTTACAGGACGTTGCAGTCAACACCAGCGTTTTTCAGCTATTGATGTTCTTGACGAGATTACTCTCAGTAGTTTGCCATTGATTTCTGAGCGACCGGCTCAATACCCCCTAAGTAACCAACGCAACGCGATCCGCTGTCGAATCTCGTGCAGCTGTGTTCCTCGCGTGGATATACAAGATTACGGGGAAAGTCGTTAAATCCTTCGCTAGGGAGAAACACAGAAGCCACAAACAATCTGTTGCACGATGTTTTGCCTGGCATACATTGGCTGCAATAAAAACGCCATCCTCGTCGATGTCTCAACATCTCATACAAAGAGAAAGCGTTCCGTGTACCCTATTCGACGAACAATAAATGGTTGCTTAAGTATGTATAATAAATAAATTAATTAAAAGCAACAGAGATGTGGTTCCTGGGACGAAAGTTGCGAATTCTTTGGATTGTCAGAGTAACTAACAACGATTGCCTAAAACAGGCTAATTAAACTAGAACATTATATACAACATATATATCAGGAAGTTAGAAGAGGAAAATAAAACTACAGTGAGTTGTGTTGCGAACCGCCGTTTTTTGGTTTTAAAGAATAGCGTGGCTCACTTATGCTCGTTTTTCACACGAGCGACTCTAGCACAACATTTGTCAAAAAGATGGTTTAGATTACTTCTCCAACACACATACGTGTGTTCCCGGGGCCCATAAGGGAAGCAAAGAATAGCAACACTGCAGCCTACCACGCATGTCGTAAGAGGCGACTAAGGAGGCTTGATGGTTCCGTCGCCCTGCTACTGAGTGAGTGCGTGGCGACACTGTGAGCTGTGTGTTTCGTGTGAAATGCATTTGAATCTGCCCGAGGTTTTTGGAACGTGACTGCATGTTCGGAGCAATGGCAGATGGCTATGTCCCAGAGTTGACAAGTTTTTGCCTTATGCAGAAATGCCTGGCTGCTGGGCTTCTGGTTGACTGCCCTACCATCGACGATGAACTGTATTTCGTGGACTGTGTGGGTGAACATCTAGGAAACATCCAGATGGGAAAATGACTGCAGATTCCATCAGAAATGAACTGGGTGTTTTGTGGGGGACTATTGTGTTGACATTCTGACGGCGGCAATATATACAGTGCATCTGTGCAGGCTGTTGTTTGTCGAGACTCCTGTCTTTTCCACTTTTCACATTGGGCAGTGAGGAGCGTTTTGTATGATATTCACTGGCACAGGAACGGAGCATAATGGGGACGACTCGTTGCTGTGAAGTTGGAACTGCGACTAACTAACTAACTAACTAACTAACTAACTAACTATATACAACAATAAGAAAAAGATCTTTCTTCGGTCATGTGATGAGAATAGAGGCATTGGAGAACATCGTGACAACTGGAAAGATCGAGGGGAAGAGAGGCAGAGGCAGACCAAGAGAAATGATACTGTATGGATTGAGACGGTGGCAGAGTTGATCCAGAACGCCAAAGACCGAGATCTGTGGAGAGCCATGAACGCCTACGTCAGCTGGCAGGGCACTTGATGATGATGATGGTGATGACGATGATGATGATGATGATAATGATGAGGATGATCATACACATGACGAGAGTCAGTGACATATTCAGGCAATAAATCGTGCAACATATTGTTTACGGCTTCTATGTTTAATTGTTGCTAAACTGTTTTATTGCCGGCCAACTCTTGGGGTCGTTCATTATCAAGTGCCTTGCCTACTGACTTGGGCGATTTCCCAGTCTTGCCATCTCCATCAGTTTGGATCAATTTGGAATTCGTGTATTGATTCCCTTCCATGCCATGACACACATATGTCAAGAATTGTCTTTCGCTGTCTTCTATCTCTTTTTCCACATTTTTTCCCAGTTGTCACATGTTTTAAGTTTTTGTCTTCTCATTATGTGGCCAAAAATGAAAACTGTTTCTTTCTTATGTTTGTAATAAGGTGTCTTTCTTTCTTATGTTTGTGATAAGGTGTCTTTGCGACTTAGCCTCGCTCAAAATGTCCAGATTCCTCATTTTGGTTTGGCTGCCCACGGAATTTTCAGCATTCATCTATAAAAGAATATCTCTGTCCATAGAATTTTTAGCATTCTTCTATAAAACAATATCTCCAAGGCGTCCAGTGATATTTTCCCGCCTGTTTAGTAATTGCCCAGGATTCGCAGCCGTATGTTAAAACTGGCTCTTTGTAACATTCAAAGTATTCTTTCTCCAACTTCCATGTCATATTGTATAAAATGTTCTTCATTTGATAGGATGCAGTCCTGCTAGTTCTATTCTGTTATTTATCTCTGTGATGCATACAATCACACATCTTCCATCTGATTTTATCCACGCGCCTGGATGTCTTAATTTCTGCACTTGTCTCACAATAACATCATTTACTTTAACTGTACTTTAATTGTAATTTAAGCACGATTTGTTTGTTTGATATCGTCATGGCTTCTGCCGCCCTATTATTCAATCCAAACCCTATTTTTCACTTTCTGTAACTACTGTATCTATCATTTCCTGTAGTTACTTCTGACATGTTGCTGTCAAGACGGTGTCGTAGCATAACATAAGTTATTTGGTACACAACCCGTGGTGATATTGACAGATGCAAAATCAGTACTCCAGGCGCTCCTGTCTGGGAAATTGCCAGTACTAAGGACACTACTTTCTGAACTTAGCAATCAGCATAATGCCATAAGGTCACCATACAGTGGATACCATCCCACTGTGGAGTACCCGGAAACGACAGAGCTGATCGATTGGCTAAGGAATGAACCAAAGAAGAACAGCCTGATGTGCCCGTTACATACCACCAAAAGTAAATCAGTTAGAAAGCCACCAAAACCTGCTCAAGACGACTACCAAGTTATGAACAGACTAGAACAAGTAATTATTCTGCGCCTCAGAATAGGACACAATAGATTACGCAACCACATGTACACAAAATTCAAGATTGGTGAAACAGCCATGTGCACATGTGGTTTGGCGTGGCAGACGGCAGAGCACATACTCCAAGACTGCCCAAAATACAACATATCCAGGTGAACCTTCTGGCATAGAGAGACAATAGTGGAAGATAAACTCTATGGACCTCTGAGTGAACTAAAAAAAAGACAGTTAAATTCATACAAGAGACAACATTGCAGTTGCAGACATATTTCAAGCGAACGAAAGAAGCAGAATGTCCACCAGCAGAAAGATCATCACGGCCTGAAGAGAATGGTGCTGCAGGAAGTGACCAGAGGATCTGGCCGACACTCAGGACTCCGAGAAAAGGCCAGACGAACACACAAAACAGCCCCATAAAATATAATTTTTTGGGTGCCAAACAGAGGCCTGCTAATTCTGGATATCGCATTTGTCAGTAGCAACTCTAGATTTTGAGATACATGCATTTGTGTATTTAAATAATAACATTACAGTATTTTCTGTATAAGGCTCTGGAAAAAGAAATACCATTGCTATCTAGTCCCTTACAAAATAAAACTGCTTGTTTACTTAGTTTCAATTTTCCAATCTTCCAAAAATTGCCCTTTTTACATGTTAACCCACTGAATGCATGTTAGTATGCTAGTTTTCTTACACTTCTAACAGAATGTCATCATCTTCAAGAAGAACAAGTTTTCTTTCATCGGATTTATTTTGTTATTTTTGTGGAGAGTACACTTTGAAAGAATGACGTAGGAAGCATATTACTAGTTTTGTAAAAAAAAAGGCATACTGTACTTACTTTAAAGTAAAACTAGGTGACAGGACAAGTCTTGGGCTCAAATGATTGTTTGCAAACATGTGTCGAACACTTGCCACAGTGGACTTGTGGGAACAGAACATGTTTAATGTTTGGAATTCCAGTGGTTTGGAAAGAGCCCAAGAACCACTAGGACAACTGTTATTTCTGTGTTGTCAATATTAAGAGAATTAATGCACACACACAAAACAAAAATCACAAAAAATGGAATTATCCAGGTTTAGACTCTCCTAGACGACCTGTTCCACAGGGAGATGACACATCAATTCCAACTTTCAGTCAGATTTCGGATTCACTGCTAGAAGATGAAACAGCAGTGGCATGTTGAACGACAAGTGACAGTCGTAGTGATTTTGAAGATGATTTTCCAGTTGCTCAACGCTTCGACCAGCATGAACTGACTGATCTAATCTGAGATCTATATCTCAAGGAATCTTCATGTTGAACGACAAGTGACAGTAGTAGTGATTTTGAAGATGATTTTCCAGCTGCTCAACACTTGGACCAGCATGAACTGAATGATCTAATCTGAAATCTATATCTCAAGGAATCTTCAGAACTTTTGGCTTCAAGATTGAAAGAAAAAAATTACTGATTGCTGAAACAAAGATTACATTTTATCGCAGCAGAGAGCCAGGTTTTCTTCCATTCTTTTGAAAATAAAACAACCTTGTGTTTTGTTCTAATGTAGGAGGTCTTGTAAACAAAATGGGTGTAAATTATACACCAGATGACATTGACAGTTCTAAAAGAAATTTGAAAGGTATTCTCTTACACAATGGCAACAAATATGACCAGAACAACATTTACACAAAAACATAAGAACAAACAGGTAACCAAACATTTATATATCAACACAAGAACAAATTGTACTACATAAACAAAGAGCAGAATGAGAGGATGTAAAAATTTCAATGTTTTATTGTAGAGTTATTGCAATAGTATAATTTTTCTAGAACATCAGTACTAGATCCAGGTACAAATAATTCTTAGTTAACATACCGAAAACATGAATGTGAATTTAACGAAGAACTGAGTACTGCAACAAATGTCACTCTTGCATAATTCTTCTTCATTGATGACAAGAGTGAATGCCCTTTGCACATTCAATGTCAGTAAATTTGTGTTTAAACCAAATAATTTGAGAAATGTAGTTTTGACATACTTGCTACTATCAAATTATGTAAGTAGATGATTTAAAATAAAATTTAAAAAAAAAATGGAAAAAAATAAGTAGAAATAAACATTATTTGCTCATTTGTTCTAACGGCTGAAGGCCAGTTATAAAAAAAAGTAACATTTTAAAGACACCTCACTAGGATGTATCTTATGTCTCCTTACATATTAGTATTATTTTCGCATGATGACATAATCCTACACAATTTTCACCTGTCTCTCGATGGAGGTTTTTTAGCCACAAAGGTAAATTAAATCATACATAATAGTGGGACGCAGAGGTGTTTCCAAGGCATCAGGGCCAGGTTCTATACTGGTCAAGATCTACTAACACCTCCTAGTTGTGCATCCTGGGCAACAGGTCCCTTCAGGGTCCTGGCTAACGTAGTAGGATCGCTGATTTTTCCGAAGTCAGAGAGGATCTGCCTGCACGGCGAGGAACCAACAGTCTGCACACCAATAAGCCAGACATGGGACAACAGTATGTCTTCATCCGACATACAGGACTTCACGCTGGAGTTCACAGCCAGCGAATGCAAGTAAGCAAGCCAGCCAGCAAGCAAGCATACATAATAGTTACTTTTTCAATGAGGATACTTTAAACATGAAAGCCACAAACAATTTATTGCCTGGCATATTTTGCTGCATCTCATCAAGTGCATACTGTAGAGTTATATATCATGTGAAGGGAATACACAAATTATACTTTTATTGTCTGGCATATTTTGCTGCATCCTGTCAAGTACATATTGCAGAAATCACACACCATAAACTAAAGTGTTATACAAAGTGTTTGTAAAGTCTCACTACGTAGAACAGCTATTTGTTGGAGAGTATGTTTTCCGTTTTCATGACGGAAAACATACTCTTCAACAAACAGCTGTTCTACATACAAAGTGTAGTGAGACTTTACAAATACCCTGTATATTTCAGCTTGAAGGATTTATTTAATTAGTTTCCGTTGTGTGACTTCTGCAGTATATACCTCACAAGATGTATTGAAATATGCTAGGCAATAAATCGTGCAATCTATTGTTTGTGCCTATCCAAATTCACTAAAGGAAAAAAATTGTTCTGAATTATACTTTGGCTGACATACTTAAACACATAGTCAATAATGTTAAAATGTGGAGCTTTATTATCCTCATGGTAACAGCAACATTGTAGTATAATAGTAATAAAGTATAATTCATGTATTCACGCCATATGATATATAATTCTGTAGTATGCACCTGACCAAATACAGCGAAATATGCCAGGTATTTGTGGCTTTGTATTTAAATTCACTACAGGAATACAATGTTTTGAGGATACTTTTGTTCAGGTAAGCAGCATGTTCTTTTACTGACTCTGATATATTTACATCTTCTAGTATAAGATAGTGTAGTTTAAGTGAAATATAAGTGTAATATATTACTCTTCCTTAGCCCCTGATCCTTCAGTGTAATGTATAACTAGATAAAGTGCAATGCTTTGTTGTTACTCAGATAGTTAGATCTATCTATTTTGGTTGCTCATTTGACTCATTGTGATTGTATCCCTGGAACAGATATCTAGGCAATCTATGGCTTGCTTCTATATGTTAATGTCCCTTGTCAAAACGTGACAATTATCTCATTCTATCTCAAATAAACTCCCACACACTGAACAATGACCTGCTGCTATATGTTAATGTCCCTTGTCAATGAACTGCTTAGAGTAGAACCGAGTTAGCCTGCCGTTGTGCTGACAGTGGGGTAGAGGGTTCATTTCTTACACCAGTCAGTTGGACTTAAATGTTGACTTATCTCTCCAGAAAGCTATGGCAAACTACTGAACATAAAATTGCTTAGCAAATCACCCTGGAGTTGGGGGTTGATTGCAACATTTTTTAAAGAGTAGGTAGAAGACAGTGAGTGTTTGGTGAAAATTGTTTTTCAATACAGATGAGCAACTTGAGTAGAACAAGTCAAGACACTGAGTGTCTGGTGAACATTGTTTCTCAATACAGATGAACTACTTGGAGTAGAAAAAGTCAATACAGATGAACTACTTGGAGTAGAAAAAGTCAATACAGATAAACTACTTGAGTAGAACAAGTCAAGACACTGAGTGTTTGGTGAAAATAATTTCTTAATACAGATGAACAACAAGTCAAGACACTCAATGTTTGGTGAAAGTTGTTTCTCAATACAGATAAGCAAATTGAGTAGAACAAGTCAAGACGGTGACCATGTTTAATCAAACAATGCCAATGCTGAACATAAGACAACCTGCTCGTACAGAATGAGACAACTATACAATAACGTCACGATAACGCCCTGCCTGCTCTAGGCAGATAATGCAAGTGTAGCTGATTTAATGAGCAGCCAAACCCTGCTAAATGTTCTGGAATATTGTAAACCCAAACCTCAGACATGACAAGAACTTAGAAGCAAATAAAAACAATCAATTGACAATAAATAAATACAACATGAAAATAGCACAACCAACCTACAACGTTAACATAAGATGCAGGTGTATACTTGAAAGGAAACTAAACTGTGAATCTACAAAATCATACAACATAAAATATACGTACAAAAAAGTATATTTGTCAATTTTTACCTCCAGTGTGAAAACATGCAACAAATGAAAAATACACAATGTCACAACACACAAAAATACTACATATGACATTTGTCACTGTACTAAATGCCTCACAGAATCATATGAAACAAGCATTCCACAGAAACAGAATTGTTTCCAAGTTTAAATCACTATTTACTGTGCGTGATTTATGTACAAAATCACAAGAATATCAATGAAAATCACATAGTTAAAAACCACTGATCACAAACTCTCAACTATGCTACATCAATGGTTAGATACATATGACATAGGCTTTGGTCACAAATTCACAACTCAACAAACACATACAGGTTAAATAAATAATTATCAGCAGAATAAAAAGGCCTTTGATGACAACAATAAATACTAAACAACAACAATACGTGTTTTACCATGTTACAAAGTTCATGAAAATGACCCAACACGTAATGATGATAATTGCACAGCCAGTTTGAGGAACCTGTCATCCCAAGCAGCAGGGCTGATGCAACATAATTGGTGGTGAGTGTGTGTTGTGAGTGAAAGAGAGAGTAGAGAGAGGAGAAGAGAAGAAAGAGAGAGAGAAAGGAGAAAAGAGAGAGGAAAAGAAAGAAAGAGAAGAGAGGAAAGAGAAGAAGAGAGAGAACAAAATGAGTGAAAGCAAGAGAGACAGTTACATGCACATGTCTGCATGAATGTGCCACGCCCCCTCCCACCCACCAATCAGGGCTGAAAGACTCACACACATTCTCTTGCTGCTGGCTGTACCACAGGAAACAAAAGTCTAGGAAGATCTTCACCAGCAGACCGAAGCATGACAAGCAACAACATGAAACTGCAGCTACACTCTACAAACACTACAACAGTAGTTCCCCAATGGTACAGGGCAAGATGGTGGCAGGTGTTGTGGGAACATTTAAAGTCATGCACAATTTTGAGACTCTCTCAAAAACATCTTTTTAAAAAAAATGTCCCCAAGCAGTTTCCTGCTATCGGTCTGTGATGTCATAACGCCATCACATTTTATAGGGTGTATTTTTAATGACTGTAGGGATTTTGAACATATTGCCGTTTCAAGTTTTGTATTCACCCTCTATGGAGTTCATGCAACATAAAAGGTAAATACAAAACTTGGAACGGCAATATTTTCAAAAACCCCAGTCATTAAAAACACACCCTGTATAAGCCTGAAGGCACAGAGAAATAGGTGACCAATCTTTCCTTTACCTACGCAGGCGAGCCCAGGCTACACAATATTTAAATATAGAGGTTGTGTTTCTTTCTTTCTTTTCCCCATTACATGTAGGAGGATGGACTACTAATGAAAACCTTACAATTGTGATAGAAATTCACAGTTGTTGCCTTGCTAAGTTGACAGTAATGTTGCCAAGAACATCAAAAATGCATCAAAGGTCCAACACACTCCCAGTGACATCAAGCATGCCAAATAGAAACAAGTGTATGAGATCACCTCTACAACCTAGTGTAGAAACAAGTGTATGAGATCACCTCTACAACCTAGTGTAGAAACAAGTGTATGAGATCACCTCTACAACCTAGTGTAGAAACAAGTGTATGAGATCACCGCTACAACCTAGCGTAGAAACAAGTGTATGAGATCACCTCTACAACCTAGTGTAGAAACAAGTGTATGAGATCACCTCTACAACCTAGCGTAGAAACAAGTGTATGAGATCCCTCTACAACCTAGTGTAGAAACAAGTGTATGAGATCACCTCTACAACCTAGTGTAGAAACAAGTGTATGAGATCACCTCTACAACCTAGTGTAGAAACAAGTGTATGAGATCACCTCTACAACCTAGTGTAGAAACAAGTGTATGAGATCACCTCTACAACCTAGTGTAGAAACAAGTGTATGAGATCACCTCTACAACCTAGCGTAGAAACAAGTGTATGAGATCACCTCTACAACCTAGCGTAGAAACAAGTGTATGAGATCACCTCTACAACCTAGCGTAGAAACAAGTGTATGAGATCACCTCTACAACCTAGCGTAGAAACAAGTGTATGAGATCACCTCTACAACCTAGTGTAGAAACAAGTGTATGAGATCACCTCTACAACCTAGTGTAGAAACAAGTGTATGAGATCACCTCTACAACCTAGTGTAGAAACAAGTGTATGAGATCCCTCTACAACCTAGTGTAGAAACAAGTGTATGAGATCACCTCTACAACCTAGTGTAGAAACAAGTGTATGAGATCACCTCTACAACCTAGCGTAGAAACAAGTGTATGAGATCCCTCTACAACCTAGTGTAGAAACAAGTGTATGAGATCACCTCTACAACCTAGTGTAGAAACAAGTGTATGAGATCACCTCTACAACCTAGCGTAGAAACAAGTGTATGAGATCCCTCTACAACCTAGTGTAGAAACAAGTATCTGAGATCACCTCTACAACCTAGTGTAGAAACAAGTGTATGAGATCACCTCTACAACCTAGTGTAGAAACAAGTGTATGAGATCACCTCTACAACCTAGCGTAGAAACAAGTGTATGAGATCCCTCTACAACCTAGTGTAGAAACAAGTGTATGAGATCACCTCTACAACCTAGTGTAGAAACAAGTGTATGAGATCACCTCTACAACCTAGTGTAGAAACAAGTGTATGAGATCACCTCTACAACCTAGTGTAGAAACAAGTGTATGAGATCACCTCTACAACCTAGTGTAGAAACAAGTGTATGAGATCACCTCTACAACCTAGCGTAGAAACAAGTGTATGAGATCACCTCTACAACCTAGCGTAGAAACAAGTGTATGAGATCCCTCTACAACCTAGTGTAGAAACAAGTGTATGAGATCACCTCTACAACCTAGTGTAGAAACAAGTGTATGAGATCACCTCTACAACCTAGCGTAGAAACAAGTGTATGAGATCCCTCTACAACCTAGTGTAGAAACAAGTATCTGAGATCACCTCTACAACCTAGTGCAGAAACAAGTGTATGAGATCACCTCTACAACCTAGTGTAGAAACAAGTGTATGAGATCACCTCTACAACCTAGCGTAGAAACAAGTGTATGAGATCCCTCTACAACCTAGTGTAGAAACAAGTGTATGAGATCCCTCTACAACCTAGTGTAGAAACAAGTGTATGAGATCACCTCTACAACCTAGCGTAGAAACAAGTGTATGAGATCACCTCTACAACCTAGCGTAGAAACAAGTGTATGAGATCCCTCTACAACCTAGCGTAGAAACAAGTGTATGAGATCCCTCTACAACCTAGTGTAGAAACAAGTGTATGAGATCCCTCTACAACCTAGTGTAGAAACAAGTGTATGAGATCACCTCTACAACCTAGCGTAGAAACAAGTGTATGAGATCCCTCTACAACCTAGTGTAGAAACAAGTGTATGAGATCACCTCTACAACCTAGTGCAGAAACAAGTATGAGATCACCTCTACAACCTAGTGTAGAAACAAGTGTATGAGATCACCTCTACAACCTAGCGTAGAAACAAGTGTATGAGATCCCTCTACAACCTAGTGTAGAAACAAGTGTATGAGATCACCTCTACAACCTAGTGTAGAAACAAGTGTATGAGATCCCTCTACAACCTAGTGTAGAAACAAGTGTATGAGATCACCTCTACAACCTAGTGTAGAAACAAGTGTATGAGATCACCTCTACAACCTAGCGTAGAAACAAGTGTATGAGATCCCTCTACAACCTAGTGTAGAAACAAGTGTATGAGATCACCTCTACAACCTAGTGTAGAAACAAGTGTATGAGATCACCTCTACAACCTAGCGTAGAAACAAGTGTATGAGATCCCTCTACAACCTAGTGTAGAAACAAGTATCTGAGATCACCTCTACAACCTAGTGTAGAAACAAGTGTATGAGATCACCTCTACAACCTAGTGTAGAAACAAATGTATGAGATCACCTCTACAACCTAGCGTAGAAACAAGTGTATGAGATCCCTCTACAACCTAGTGTAGAAACAAGTGTATGAGATCACCTCTACAACCTAGTGTAGAAACAAGTGTATGAGATCCCTCTACAACCTAGTGTAGAAACAAGTGTATGAGATCCCTCTACAACCTAGTGTAGAAACAAGTGTATGAGATCACCTCTACAACCTAGTGTAGAAACAAGTGTATGAGATCACCTCTACAACCTAGTGTAGAAACAAGTGTATGAGATCACCTCTACAACCTAGTGTAGAAACAAGTGTATGAGATCACCTCTACAACCTAGTGTAGAAACAAGTGTATGAGATCACCTCTACAACCTAGTACCTAGTGTAGAAACAAGTGTATGAGATCCCTCTACAACCTAGTGTAGAAACAAGTGTATGAGATCACCTCTACAACCTAGTGTAGAAACAAGTGTATGAGATCACCTCTACAATCTAGTGTAGAAACAAGTGTATGAGATCACCTCTACAACCTAGTGTAGAAACAAGTGTATGAGATCACCTCTACAACCTAGTGTAGAAACAAGTGTATGAGATCACCTCTACAACCTAGTGTAGAAACAAGTGTATGAGATCACCTCTACAACCTAGTGTAGAAACAAGTGTATGAGATCACCTCTACAACCTAGTGTAGAAACAAGTGTATGAGATCACCTCTACAACCTAGTGTAGAAGAGGAAATGACATGCACGAGTGAATGTCTGCTGTTATAAGTCTCTGTTGATCGGCCTGTCAACGCTAGAAGCAGATGGAGGAATATAATCATTTCCTGGGTGTTCTGGTATGAAAAGATGAATGCCTGCCACTCCATCAAATGTAGGATTGCAGTAGGAGACTCCACAATATCGTGAGTTCTGAGACATGTTTTCAAATAAGCCTTCATTTGTTGGTAAATTTTTATAGGTTTCATCCACTGCTGTTAAAAAAAAAACCTTCCCAATGTCACTAGTGGGACGGCCATCTTTACACTCATACTGAAGTGTCATGTGGTTCATCTGCACTGTGATGCCACCTGCAGGTCACACTTGATGTCCTTGGCAATAATACTACCAATGTATGACAATGCATAGCATTTTAAATTTCTATTGCAACTTTCCGGTTTGAGGTCTGCCTTAATAGCAAATAATTGTATGGACGGCTTCAGCCATTTCCATAATTGTACAGATTTGTTGTTCAGTAGTATAATCCATACTTATAAGATCTTAACAAAGGGTGATTTATTGCCTATGTTTGTCAAAAATATTGATGTAGGGAAATCAATCAAACTATAACCAGAATGAAAGCAAACAACAGCTCGGTAAATGTTGTTTGCCATGAATATTGACTTTGCTGCCACACGCACAGGAGAATAT
This sequence comes from Cepaea hortensis, assembly GCA_963921405.1. NCBI lineage: Eukaryota > Metazoa > Mollusca > Gastropoda > Stylommatophora > Helicidae > Cepaea > Cepaea hortensis. The sequence continues at coordinate 7,906,218 of OY992894.1, read as the reverse complement.
CTGGCATTAACACTGATCTTCTGTTCTTTAAATGTCAGTCCAGAATGTCAGAGAAAAGTCCAGAATGTCAGAGAAATGTCCAGAATAGCTTGCCACAGTTTGGATCTTGGTCATGCAAATCTTGTTACAAGTAAAATAAACCTGGACAAACCCAGGCCTAAACAAACAACCTTTATACTTGGACCCCTAAATCCTCAGGTGGACACCAGACTAGACAGCAAAGACAAACAACCTTTATACTTGGACCCCTAAATCCTCAGGTGGACACCAGACTAGACAGCAAAGACAAACAACCTTTATACTTGGACCCCTAAATCCTCAGGTGGACACCAGACTAGACAGCAAAGACAAAACAACCTTTATACTTGGACCCCTAAATCCTCAGGTGGACACCAGACTAGACAGCAAAGACAAACAACCTTTATACTTGGACCCCTAAATCCTCAGGTGGCTAGATAGCAAAGACAAACAACCTTTATACTTGGACCCCTAAATCCTCAGGTGGACACCAGACTAGACAGCAAAGACAAACAACCTTTATACTTGGACCCCTAAATCCTCAGGTGGACACCAGACTAGACAGCAAAGACAAACAACCTTTATACTTGGACCCCTAAATCCTCAGGTGGACACCAGACTAGACAGCAAAGACAAACAACCTTTATACTTGGACCCCTAAATCCTCAGGTGGCTAGATAGCAAAGACAAACAACCTTTATACTTGGACCCCTAAATCCTCAGGTGGACACCACACTAGACAGCAAAGACAAACAACCTTTATACTTGGACCCCTAAATCCTCAGGTGGACACCAGACTAGACAGCAAAGACAAACAACCTTTATACTTGGACCCCTAAATCCTCAGGTGGACACCAGACTAGACAGCAAAGACAAACAACCTTTATACTTGGACCCCTAAATCCTCAGGTGGCTAGACAGCAAAGACAAACAACCTTTATACTTGGACCCCTAAATCCTCAGGTGGACACCAGACTAGACAGCAAAGACAAACAACCTTTATACTTGGACCCCTAAATCCTCAGGTGGACACCAGACTAGACAGCAAAGACAAACAACCTTTATACTTGGACCCCTAAATCCTCAGGTGGCTAGACAGCAAAGACAAACAACCTTTATACTTGGACCCCTAAATCCTCAGGTGGACACCAGACTAGACAGCAAAGACAAACAACCTTTATACTTGGACCCCTAAATCCTCAGGTGGACACCAGACTAGACAGCAAAGACAAACAACCTTTATACTTGGACCCCTAAATCCTCAGGTGGACACCAGACTAGACAGCAAAGACAAACAACCTTTATACTTGGACCCCTAAATCCTCAGGTGGACACCAGACTAGACAGCAAAGACAAACAACCTTTATACTTGGACCCTCAACTTTCTCAGGACACCAGGAACGCTGACCTAGACAGTAAGAACAACCTTTACAGTTGGACTCTCACATTCCTTAGGTAGACACCAGAGACAAGGTTCATCATGAAATCACGACTCTGGATATATCACTGAGCCAGACAGTAAGGACAACCTGTACAGTTGGACTCTCACATTCCTTAGGTAGACACCAGAGACAATGTTCATCATGAAATCACGACTCTGGATATATCACTGAGCCAGACAGTAAATACCAATGATGTTTTATCGCTAACACTAGAATGTGTAGCTTGCTGAAGTTAGCTGCATCAAACTTCATCATTTCAAACATCAATCATCATCATTCCATGAATGTTGTGGTTCCCTAAATAAAAATAGTTTGCATATGTTTTACATGACATCGCTGTCAACATCAGCATCTTTCAGCTGATTGTTGATTTCTTGGCAAGATTACACTCAGTAAATTACCATTGCTTTCTGAGCGACCAGCTCACACACCCCATAATTTACCGACCTGGTTAGAACCGCTACAGATTCTCGCCGTCATCAGGTTACTCACAAGAGTATACAGGATTACAGAGAAAGTCGCTAACCCCTAGGTAAGGAGACCGACGGCTCCCTAAATGGGTACCAGAAAATGTTTAGGGCAGTAGAGTTGGCCGGCAGACTACCAAGCACATCATCCATGCAGTATAGTTGGTCTAAACACCTGGGACTAACATCATATACCTCATGGTATCAACAAGTGTCCTTTACTTATCATCATCATCATCAAATGCCATCTTTGCATTTCAGGCCAGCTATGAGGAGTCTGCAACACTGTCTTCACAGTACATTCATTGAAGCTTCTTTCAGTCCATCTCTTGGTATTCTACCTACATGTAACACTGTCTTCCTCATGTACTCCTCCATCCACACTTTCCTCTAGTACCTCCTTTGCCATGAGACTATGTCTCTTTATATGACTGAAATACCGTAATTGTCTGACCTTGGCATCATTCAGCAATTGTACAACTATATAAGTCTTATAAAATGATTGTGCAGAGATACAGGTCAGTATGTTCATATCTTACTGCGTGAAGTACAATTAACCAACATCACTTTGTAAAGTTACATCTTGCGGTATGCAGAACTATTTAACAATAACACATAGAACTTACATGTTACTGTATAGAGAACAATGTACCAATAACAACATATAGAACTTACATGTTACTGTATATAGAACATTGTACCAATAACAACATGTAGAGGTCACATACAACTGTATATAGAACAATGTACCAATAACAACATATAGAAGTGACATTGTACCAATAACATATAGAAGTCACATACAACTGTATATAGAACAATGTACCAATAACAACATATAGAAGTCACATACAACTGTATATAGAACAATGTACCAATAACAACATATAGAAGTCACATACAACTGTATATAGAACAATGTACCAATAACAACAATGTGTAGTAGCAAAGACCTTGTCCAGTACATAATAAATACAATAAATGAAAATCTTTCTCATGGTATATAAAAACATACAACTTCAAGTCAGGTATATTAAATGTATAGTCATGTATGTACAAAACATGTGCTCATATGTAACAAGACGTCAACAATGTTCAGATCCATCATATTTTTGTGTGATACCAAATTATGATGACATGGATAGGAAACATCATATTTATGGGACTATGACAAACAAAATAGTCTGACGTCACAGCTTTGTTTAGGCATGTCTGCTGTGACTGTATTAACACGTAGGATTACATACGGATGGACGAACGAGACTGCTAAAAAGCTGAGACAAAGGGCAGCTTCACAAGTTGCATACTGAATCGAAATCCCCATGTCAGAATTCTTTCAAGAAATTGGCAGAAAAATTGAGTAGGAAGTTTGATAAACATACATAAAAAAATCAAATATTTCTCATTTGAGTAATATTGCTTTCTGTTATTTAATTTACCGAATAATGAAAAAAGAACAGGTTGAAATGTTCAATTCTGTGTAGTTTTCATTTGTCAGGTTATCCTGTCAGATTTTCAAGCACATTTCTGGAAAGAATTCTGAAATCAGTTTTACTTAGAAACACTGGCAGTGATGCTTGCCCAACCTTAGGGACATACATTACATTTTTTTTCTTTTTTAAATGACTCTGGCTATCGAACCTAGGACCAATGTGTAAAACAGACCCCAAAGTCATCTCTGGGACTGTTAAACAAGCGAAGGAGTAGCATACTAGAAGGCTGTTTGTGAAGAAGGGCAGGTGAAGATCACTGATGGTTGGTCAGTCCACAACTAAGGACAAGATGAGCACTGATGGTTGGTCAGTCCACAACTAAGGACAAGATGAGTCTGACAAGATGGGTTTGAAAGTCCTGTAAATATGACATTCACGTTTTACCTGATTGCATGTTTGGCTTAAAACATTTCTTCCAAAAATCAAATTTATCAACAACTGCTTCAATCATACATACATGAATACGCTGATTCACAGTTTCTCCCTTACAATGCTGGCATATTGAGGTACATGTGATGTTCTAGACAAGATTGATTGTTCTAGACAAGATTGATTTCATCTGTCATTCCAAGCTTTCACCTGTCATTCCAAGCTTTCACCTGTCATTCCAAGCTTTCACCTGTCATTCCAAGCTTTCACCTGTCATTCCAAGCTTTCACCTGTCATTCCAAGCTTTCACCTGTCATTCCAAGCTTTCACCTGTCATTCCAAGCTTTCACCTGTCATTCCAAGCTTTCACCTGTCATTCCAAGCTTTCACCTGTCATTCCAAGCTTTCACCTGTCATTCCAAGCTTTCACCTGTCATTCCAAGCTTTCACCTGTCATTCCAAGCTTTCACCTGTCATTCCAAGCTTTCACCTGTCATTCCAAGCTTTCACCTGTCATTCCAAGCTTTCACCTGTCATTCCAAGCTTTCACCTGTCATTCCAAGCTTTCACCTGTCATTCCAAGCTTTCACCTGTCATTCCAAGCTTTCACCTGTCATTCCAAGCTTTCACCTGTCATTCCAAGCTTTCACCTGTCATTCCAAGCTTTCACCTGTCATTCCAAGCTTTCACCTGTCATTCCAAGCTTTCACCTGTCATTCCAAGGTTATGGGGGCTCACACGGAAGACTCCAGCTCCATGCTTTAACAAGAGTAGGTGAGTACTTCACAACTCAGGAGCCCAGCTAGCACAGTGGGCAGCACTCGTCTTTCGGCCAGCTGGTCCTACATTGTCTGGGCAGTGAAGGTAGTCGGGCCAATGCGAATCATACCACTCACAGGTATGCCTATTATTATATTACAACCATTTTGGCAATTCTTGAAGCATTCTGTTTCAGAACCTGGATACTGTACATGTGTGTATGATGTAAATCCAAACATTATACCAAGAGAACTGACTCTAGTAACAAAAGATGCACCCACTCCACTATACAAGTATTCCTCCATTTTGGCAACATTCGGAAACAATGATATTATATAACTTCCTGTTGGTGAGTTATCAAGGCCGTTCTCTATTGTCAGACACGAGTTGGTTCATGTGTTTGTTAGTGCAAAACTGCCTCAAGATCACAGCAGTACAGGTAGTCTGATCATCAGAAGAGCCGAGTTGTCTGACGTCAGATCTGTGTATATTTTCAGTATATATTCTTTTTCTTTCTCTCTTTCTTTTCGTTATATTTACATATAATATTTGTTGTGTTCGGATATATGTTTTTATTGTGATCTTTCGTCATTTCTGCTGTCTAGTGGTCTTGGTCAATTTATATTTTTATTTTACGCGCACTGTGGATGTCTCTACACAAGCTTGTGGTTGTTACTGTGGTTTATTTCTGTGTGATCATCGTCTCCATGTACTCAGCTTGTGAAGTCTAGCGTTGGATAGTCATCACTTAGTGTTATCATCCATTTGTTTGTATATGTATTGATATGTATGTTTAACAATATTTCCAGGGACTTTATGAACTTTTGGTCATAGATATATAGATATAAGGGAGTATAGGTGATACTTCCCCCCTCACTACCTAGTGCTAATAGAGTGACTGGGTGAGTACAGAGTGATATTGTAGCACTACGGATTTACGTACACAGTGAGTGCGGGTGTACTTAGGCAAGTGACACAAAGACGAACAGCAGAGTCTGTACATTTATAGTTGGCTGATTCACAGCAACGTGTCCACAAGTACAAGATGCCTACTTTAATGGAATATATTGAAGCAGGTGAAAGAATAGGCCTGAAGGGTAAAGAGTTACAAGAGTATGCTGAAGCAAAAGAACAACAACAGATTGACAGAGACCAGAGACAAGCCGAAAGAGAACAGAGACAGGCAGAACTCGAGGCCAATCGCCTACAGGAAGTAAAGTTAGCTGAAATGGAAAACAAGCGTCTACAGGAAGAAAAGTTAGCTGAGAGAGAACAAAGACAGGCTGAAATGGAAGCCAAGCGTCTACAGGAAGAGAGAGAGACACAAATGGAACTTGAAAAGTTAAAACACACAAATGCGGTGGAAATTGAGAAAGAGAAGATTAAGATGGAAGCTGAAATTGCTCTCAGAAAACTAGAACTATCTTCAAAGGGTCAAAGTGAGGAAAGCGGAAAACCTTCGCAGTCGTCACAGAGATTAAAACTGCCATACTTTACGGACCGAGACAACCTTGAATCTTATTTGGACAGATTTCAAGCAAGTGCGAAAGTGTTAGGCATCCCCGAAGAACAGTATGCCATTAGACTAGGGGAGCTGCTTACGGGCAAGGCACTAGACACCATGTTCAATTTACCGGTAGAAGAAAGGAACAACTACACTATCTTACGTCAATGTTTGCTGACTAAGTTCCAACTAACTGAACATGGATATAGAACAAAGTTTAGACAGTTAGTGCCAGAGACAAATCAAGATTTCACAGATTTTGTTAACACTGTAAAGAATACATTTAACAAATGGATGGAGCTCGCAGAAGTAGGGAAGGATTTTAATAAATTAGTAGATCTAATGTTAAGAGACAAGGTAGTATCTGCATGCAATTCTAACTTAGTGGCTTTCTTTGAGGAACGGAAGCCAAAGGACTTAGACACAATGTCTCAGTTAGGTCAAAACTACATGACTGCACATCCTAACGTATCTATTGGGAAACTAATGAGTGAGGAAATAGTCTGTGCAGCGTACACTAAACAGGACCAGAATCCAGTCATCAGACCAAGGGCGAAAAGTGTGGATTCAGCACAGAGAGGTGAGCAGCAAGAACCTCAAGATAATGGTTTCCGAGGAAACAATGTTGGTAGAGTAGGACGGTACCCATATAGAAGAGGGAATTTCCAGAGACGTCCGAATTATGCCGGATGTTGGAATTGTGGGAGCTGGAGACACAAGGCAGCAGAGTGTGATGCACAACCATCAGATGGACCAACGAACAACACTAAAAGGGAGATTACTTGTTTCAAATGTGGAAAGAAGGGGCATATCAGCCATCAATGTAGGATGAGAGAAACAGAGCACTCAAATGCAGCACAAGTAATTGAGACGCTGAACAATGAAGATTGTAGTGGATGCAAACCTCTTTTTGAAAAAGATGGTCAGCCAGTCCTAATATGTGGTCATACAGTGAAAGCAGGATCAGCAGTGCATGAAGGAGGAAGCCTTAAGCTGCATCAGGGATTTGTCAATGATAGGTCAGCGTTAACAATTAGGGATTCCGGATGTACGTCTATCGGAGTGAGGAGAAGTTTAATAGATCCCTCGGATTATACAGGGAAAAAGATTAGATGCATAACATTCAACGGCACAGTAGAGTTCTACCCAGTAGCCATAATAACAGTAAAAACACCATATATCACTGGAAGAGTGACAGCGTGTGTTTTGGACTCACCAGTGGCTGATTTGGTCATAGGAAATGTTATAGGAGTTAAAGATTGTACAGAAGAGGAAGTAGTTTATTGGGACCAAAAATATAGTGTAAACAGTAATGAGGTAGTTACCACAAGAGAACCTAAATTAGAGAGTATAGCTGAGGTAGAAGAGGCACTTGAAGTAGACACAGGAACTCAGGACAAGGATAGTACAGCTGAGCAGATGAGAATGGATCCCAAATATAGTGCTAGTGAATCCCAGAGACAAGATACTACTCTGAACAAATGTTCCCAAGGGTGTAGGAGAGTAGAACATAGGCAGTCAAAGAAAGGTAGATGGTGCTTCGAGAGGAAGAACAATGTTCTCACTCGCCGCTTGTCAGATAGTGGAACTGCACGTGGGCAAGGAGCAGTACCTTTATCACATAGAGACCGATATAGTAGAACAGCTCAGGATAGGGCATGGGCAGGGCACATAGGCATAAGGTGTATGCAGCATAAAGCAAGGTGCCAGATATATGGGCCAAGATTGAATAAAGAGGTCCGACTAAACAGAGACTCAAGTGTAACGGTGCAATATGCAGATAGGAAAGTTGAGTCAGGTCAAAAGAGTTTTCGCGACATTACTGACCCAGGGCTAGGGATAGCAAACAGATGTGGTAATTGTAGAGGTACCATGAGTCATGGGTACATGAAAGGGAGACACAGCATCGACAAAAATCAGAGGTGGGTTAATGAAAGAACAGAACCACCTGATATTGGGTCGGTACACAAATAGTATTGTGTGGTCGTGAAGTAGTAAGAGACCTGTGGTTACATAAGTATAATGCTTTCCTATGATGTATTATTATTATGTGATCTATTATTATTATGTGATGTATTAGTTCATGCATTGGTACACAAGATAGAAAGTTGTTTGTATTTATGTGTGGGGAATATGGGAGTGTACTATGAGCATTTGAGGTATCATTTAGGGTGGTAGCTAGAGTAAGGTGCAGCCATACTTAGGGCTACCCAGGCTATATGTCTGGGTCACATGTTTAGTAAGTTTTAGTCTCCCAATATTTGAAAACGAAGTTTTCTTTTAAGAGGGGGGTAATGACATAAGCCTGGGTCACTGACATTGAGTTGAGTGACCGGGCAGGAGGAAGAATGGAGATGAGAGTGGGAGACAGTCAAGTGACTGACCTGGCTACGAGGAAAACAATCAACCCTCAGAAATAATGGGGCGGATATGAGTGGAAATCCCCAGGGGGGGGATGGGTCGAGGGAGAGTTGTGTGTTGTGTGAAGTCAGGCGACTGGAAAGGCAGTCAGAGAAGAGACCGACTGCGGGTCAGGTCGTTTAAGAGAGAGCTCCGTGTTGTGTTGTTCTTCTAGTTGTGAAGACAGGCCTGAACCCAGAGTGGGTTCTGTATTGAGTGTAGGCCAAAACCCAGAGTGGGTTCTATAGTTGAGCAGTGGCTCCAACCCAATGTGTGGGTTGTATTGTGGGAGACCCAGCCGTGGATAGTAGCTGGATTACCTGTCTTGTGGATTGAGATTAGAAGCAGGCGTGAGAAGCCAGTGATGTGTGTGGTTAATATGTGAGGAGGATATTTATATGCTATGGATTTACATTGTTTCTGGATATATACATATGTTCCGTTTGTTCGTCTTATTTCTGGAATAAATGATTATGTGCGCCAACTCAATCTTGTTTATTGACTGGTGAATATGCGCTGCGGGGGTGAGTTACATTGCAAGACAGATATCTCCATTGACACACCATGAGTATCGTTACCTAGACAACGACCATCACACAATAATATCATGAGCATATCATCGTAAGAACTTCGTGATATTATCATCAAGAGAAACGTGTGACAATCTGGGCGCTCGTCACTTAGTAAGGAGTATCTGTGGGCTCTTCGCTGAAAGAGAGGAGTTATTATCTGTGACTTCGTTCCATCAATTTATACAGTACTGCGTCAAGAGAGTAACAGCAATTCTGTTGTGTGTGTAAGACGCCACATCGAAGAAAAAACTGTCAGCGCGCGGGGAGGGTACGCGGCGGAAATCACAAGCTAGCAGACAGTTCAAGTGAAGTCCACTACAGGTGATTTGGACCCAACCATATCGCTAAAGCGAATGGGGGTGCAGCGGCAGCACAAAAGTCGGTGATAAAGACACGCCATACAGACTAACCGGGAGAGTCCATTACGGTGACAGGTAAATTTTATACCAGGCAGGAGGGCTGAAACCAGCAGACGCGGCGATGAAAGACCAGTGTTGAATCCAGAGTGGCGAGGGCAGCGTGTGTGTGTGTAGAATATCCGCTGTCGGTGATAATGACAGGATTGGGAAACAAAGATAATTGACAGGTGTGTGTGTGCTGGAGGCAAGCGCACGGTGTTGTTGCAAGTTGACTGGTCAAGATTATTCGACGCAGTAAATAGGACGGGTGGGTATACCAGCGTCCAGGTACGAGGGGAAAGGTACGTTAACCCCCACCACAGCCGTGCTAGGGCAGCAGTGGAAAGGGTGATTTTCCACGAAGTTAATACCGCAGCCGGGTGGGGCTGTCAAGTTTGTGTGAAAACTGTTTTACGGAGGAATTTTTCACTGAGAGATAAAGAGAAATTGAGGTGTCCGGCAAGTTCAAGGCCGTGGACAGTGGAAAGTTACTGAGATGTTCCATAGTGGAACTGGATAAACAAGCTGTTTTTGTGTGAAACTAGACTTTATGTTCGGCTTTGTTAAAAGCCCTTTGTGTTCATTACCTTATAATCAGCAAACATTTTGTCAACGATTGATGACGTGGCATCTCCGCGTACATAGTTGCATACAGTTGCCAAAAAGAACTGACTGTACAGAGTGAAAGCGTTGAACATTTATTGCCATTATTTTGGTCTTTTCTTTTGGTGAATCTATAACATATAGTGATACAGCGAAGCGCCATCTCCGCAACGAGAGTAACAACAAATCGAAAGAACACTTTGGATTATTACCACGTACAGAGAAAGTACAATAACGTTACGGATATCACTATCATCTTCAACTTTTGTCGACAGTTGGAACTTTTGATCACCACGTGAATTCAATAACCACTCAACAAAACAAGAAGTCGGTTTGAAATCTAGCGTCGTAGACATTGAATAAAAAGAACTTTTGGCGACGGATTAGTGGGCACATATTTATCGGCCAACGATGGGGACATTCTGTTTGCTGCTCATTGTCTTATAAATATTGTTTTCGGTTGTTAAGCTGTTACTTGTATGTGGTCCAGTGTTTGTCAAGAGTAGGGGATTTGTTGGGGTGTTTCTCGAGAGTCGGGATACAGCACAATAATTTATTTGTCTTTCTGGTGCTTACGATATTTTTGTAAGAAAAACGTTAATGAGTTGACGTATCGTGCAGGGGCATTGAAATAGTCTTAACCAATATCTAGAGCCGAGTTGTCTGACGTCAGATCTGTGTATATTTTCAGTATATATTCTTTTTCTTTCTCTCTTTCTTTTCGTTATATTTACATATAATATTTGTTGTGTTCGGATATATGTTTTTATTGTGATCTTTCGTCATTTCTGCTGTCTAGTGGTCTTGGTCAATTTATATTTTTATTTTACGCGCACTGTGGATGTCTCTACACAAGCTTGTGGTTGTTACTGTGGTTTATTTCTGTGTGATCATCGTCTCCGTGTACTCAGCTTGTGAAGTCTAGCGTTGGATAGTCATCACTTAGTGTTATCATCCATTTGTTTGTATATGTATTGATATGTATGTTTAACAATATTTCCAGGGACTTTATGAACTTTTGGTCATAGATATATAGATATAAGGGAGTATAGGTGATACTTCCCCCCTCACTACCTAGTGCTAATAGAGTGACTGGGTGAGTACAGAGTGATATTGTAGCACTACGGATTTACGTACACAGTGAGTGCGGGTGTACTTAGGCAAGTGACACAAAGACGAACAGCAGAGTCTGTACATTTATAGTTGGCTGATTCACAGCAACGTGTCCACAAGTACAAGATGCCTACTTTAATGGAATATATTGAAGCAGGTGAAAGAATAGGCCTGAAGGGTAAAGAGTTACAAGAGTATGCTGAAGCAAAAGAACAACAACAGATTGACAGAGACCAGAGACAAGCCGAAAGAGAACAGAGACAGGCAGAACTCGAGGCCAATCGCCTACAGGAAGTAAAGTTAGCTGAAATGGAAAACAAGCGTCTACAGGAAGAAAAGTTAGCTGAGAGAGAACAAAGACAGGCTGAAATGGAAGCCAAGCGTCTACAGGAAGAGAGAGAGACACAAATGGAACTTGAAAAGTTAAAACACACAAATGCGGTGGAAATTGAGAAAGAGAAGATTAAGATGGAAGCTGAAATTGCTCTCAGAAAACTAGAACTATCTTCAAAGGGTCAAAGTGAGGAAAGCGGAAAACCTTCGCAGTCGTCACAGAGATTAAAACTGCCATACTTTACGGACCGAGACAACCTTGAATCTTATTTGGACAGATTTCAAGCAAGTGCGAAAGTGTTAGGCATCCCCGAAGAACAGTATGCCATTAGACTAGGGGAGCTGCTTACGGGCAAGGCACTAGACACCATGTTCAATTTACCGGTAGAAGAAAGGAACAACTACACTATCTTACGTCAACGTTTGCTGACTAAGTTCCAACTAACTGAACATGGATATAGAACAAAGTTTAGACAGTTAGTGCCAGAGACAAATCAAGATTTCACAGATTTTGTTAACACTGTAAAGAATACATTTAACAAATGGATGGAGCTCGCAGAAGTAGGGAAGGATTTTAATAAATTAGTAGATCTAATGTTAAGAGACAAGGTAGTATCTGCATGCAATTCTAACTTAGTGGCTTTCTTTGAGGAACGGAAGCCAAAGGACATAGACACAATGTCTCAGTTAGGTCAAAACTACATGACTGCACATCCTAACGTATCTATTGGGAAACTAATGAGTGAGGAAATAGTCTGTGCAGCGTACACTAAACAGGACCAGAATCCAGTCATCAGACCAAGGGCGAAAAGTGTGGATTCAGCACAGAGAGGTGAGCAGCAAGAACCTCAAGATAATGGTTTCCGAGGAAACAATGTTGGTAGAGTAGGACGGTACCCATATAGAAGAGGGAATTTCCAGAGACGTCCGAATTATGCCGGATGTTGGAATTGTGGGAGCTGGAGACACAAGGCAGCAGAGTGTGATGCACAACCATCAGATGGACCAACGAACAACACTAAAAGGGAGATTACTTGTTTCAAATGTGGAAAGAAGGGGCATATCAGCCATCAATGTAGGATGAGAGAAACAGAGCACTCAAATGCAGCACAAGTAATTGAGACGCTGAACAATGAAGATTGTAGTGGATGCAAACCTCTTTTTGAAAAAGATGGTCAGCCAGTCCTAATATGTGGTCATACAGTGAAAGCAGGATCAGCAGTGCATGAAGGAGGAAGCCTTAAGCTGCATCAGGGATTTGTCAATGATAGGTCAGCGTTAACAATTAGGGATTCCGGATGTACGTCTATCGGAGTGAGGAGAAGTTTAATAGATCCCTCGGATTATACAGGGAAAAAGATTAGATGCATAACATTCAACGGCACAGTAGAGTTCTACCCAGTAGCCATAATAACAGTAAAAACACCATATATCACTGGAAGAGTGACAGCGTGTGTTTTGGACTCACCAGTGGCTGATTTGGTCATAGGAAATGTTATAGGAGTTAAAGATTGTACAGAAGAGGAAGTAGTTTATTGGGACCAAAAATATAGTGTAAACAGTAATGAGGTAGTTACCACAAGAGAACCTAAATTAGAGAGTATAGCTGAGGTAGAAGAGGCACTTGAAGTAGACACAGGAACTCAGGACAAGGATAGTACAGCTGAGCAGATGAGAATGGATCCCAAATATAGTGCTAGTGAATCCCAGAGACAAGATACTACTCTGAACAAATGTTCCCAAGGGTGTAGGAGAGTAGAACATAGGCAGTCAAAGAAAGGTAGATGGTGCTTCGAGAGGAAGAACAATGTTCTCACTCGCCGCTTGTCAGATAGTGGAACTGCACGTGGGCAAGGAGCAGTACCTTTATCACATAGAGACCGATATAGTAGAACAGCTCAGGATAGGGCATGGGCAGGGCACATAGGCATAAGGTGTATGCAGCATAAAGCAAGGTGCCAGATATATGGGCCAAGATTGAATAAAGAGGTCCGACTAAACAGAGACTCAAGTGTAACGGTGCAATATGCAGATAGGAAAGTTGAGTCAGGTCAAAAGAGTTTTCGCGACATTACTGACCCAGGGCTAGGGATAGCAAACAGATGTGGTAATTGTAGAGGTACCATGAGTCATGGGTACATGAAAGGGAGACACAGCATCGACAAAAATCAGAGGTGGGTTAATGAAAGAACAGAACCACCTGATATTGGGTCGGTACACAAATAGTATTGTGTGGTCGTGAAGTAGTAAGAGACCTGTGGTTACATAAGTATAATGCTTTCCTATGATGTATTATTATTATGTGATCTATTATTATTATGTGATGTATTAGTTCATGCATTGGTACACAAGATAGAAAGTTGTTTGTATTTATGTGTGGGGAATATGGGAGTGTACTATGAGCATTTGAGGTATCATTTAGGGTGGTAGCTAGAGTAAGGTGCAGCCATACTTAGGGCTACCCAGGCTATATGTCTGGGTCACATGTTTAGTAAGTTTTAGTCTCCCAATATTTGAAAACGAAGTTTTCTTTTAAGAGGGGGGTAATGACATAAGCCTGGGTCACTGACATTGAGTTGAGTGACCGGGCAGGAGGAAGAATGGAGATGAGAGTGGGAGACAGTCAAGTGACTGACCTGGCTACGAGGAAAACAATCAACCCTCAGAAATAATGGGGCGGATATGAGTGGAAATCCCCAGGGGGGGATGGGTCGAGGGAGAGTTGTGTGTTGTGTGAAGTCAGGCGACTGGAAAGGCAGTCAGAGAAGAGACTGACTGCGGGTCAGGTCGTTTAAGAGAGAGCTCCGTGTTGTGTTGTTCTTCTAGTTGTGAAGACAGGCCTGAACCCAGAGTGGGTTCTGTATTGAGTGTAGGCCAAAACCCAGAGTGGGTTCTATAGTTGAGCAGTGGCTCCAACCCAATGTGTGGGTTGTATTGTGGGAGACCCAGCCGTGGATAGTAGCTGGATTACCTGTCTTGTGGATTGAGATTAGAAGCAGGCGTGAGAAGCCAGTGATGTGTGTGGTTAATATGTGAGGAGGATATTTATATGCTATGGATTTACATTGTTTCTGGATATATACATATGTTCCGTTTGTTCGTCTTATTTCTGGAATAAATGATTATGTGCGCCAACTCAATCTTGTTTATTGACTGGTGAATATGCGCTGCGGGGGTGAGTTACATTGCAAGACAGATATCTCCATTGACACACCATGAGTATCGTTACCTAGACAACGACCATCACACAATAATATCATGAGCATATCATCGTAAGAACTTCGTGATATTATCATCAAGAGAAACGTGTGACAGTTACCAACGGAGATAGTGAGAATGTAAGTTTAAAAAAAAAAGACTAGCATATAGAACATTTGTGTTACATCACTATAACTTAATTATGTCACAATCGCTGATATATTTAAAGTGGGGTAGTGACAATCTCTGATATATTTATAGTGGTGTAGTCACAGTCTCTGATATAATATGATAGTCACAATCTCTGATACATTTATAGTGGGGTAATCACAATCTCTGATATATTTATAGTGGGGCAATCACAATCTCTGATATATTTATAGTGGGGTAGTCACAATCTCTGATATATTTATAGTAGGGTAGACACATTTTCTGAAGGGACGTAGAGGTGTTTCCAAGGCACCAGGGCTGGGTTCTATACTGGCCAAGACCTACTGACGTGTCCTCGCCGAGCGTCCTGGGCAACAAGTCCCTTTAGGGTCCTGGCTAAAGTCAGTAGGATCGTTGATTCCTCCGAAGATGGAGCGTGTCTGCCTGCACACAAATAAGCCAGACATGGGACAACGGATACTCACGCAAAACCTCATGTCCTGTATGACATCACACTGATGTTGGACAACAGGATGTCTTCATCCGACATATAGGACCTCGTGCTGGAGTTCACAGCCAGCGAACACAAGCAAGCAAGCAAATTCTCTGATATATTTACAGTGGGATAGTCACATTATCTGATATATTTATAGTGGGGTAATCACAATATGATATATTTGTAATGGGATAGTCACAATCTCGTATATTTATAGTAGATTAGTCAAAATCTAGTAGTCACAGCCGGTCTCCATGGCGAAGGTGTTACGGGCGCGATTCGTAATCCCGTATTACTTGGGTTCGAAACACAGCTGTGCTGGTTTTTTCGAAAAAGGTATAGGTGCCGGTTGTTCAGAAAGCAATGGCAAACTACCGAATGTAAAACTTGTCCAGGAATCATGAACAGCCAAAATGCTGGGATTGACTGCTACATCCTGTGAAGGACATGCAACTAAACTTTTTTTTTAAAGTCACAATTGCTGATATTTTTATAATGGAACAGCCACAATCTCTGGTATATACTCCTCACTAATCTGCTGAAAAATAAACCTCCCCCCCAAAAAACTGACAGCCATTACTACTGGAGGGAGTAGGGCTCTTCTGTCAACTGTAACTTTTCGATCTTTGTACCACAGTTTACGATCCAGACTATATTTCTCAGTTTCATATAAATACATACACTTAACAACAGAAATGTCAATGACCAAAAGCAGTGTAAACTAGTATGATTTCCATGTGTGTAACAGTTTAAAACATCGAGCAGCAGCTGGCCGAGTGGTTAGGGGATTAGTCTCTCGCATCAGAAGACACGGGCTGCAATCCCTTGTAAGGCAAATGGTATTGTTTGTTACATCTACAACTTCAAAGCAGGTTTAATAAATACACCATAGAAACAAGAGACGACCCTGATAAAGATACCAATAATTCTAAGACACTCAATTAAAAGTTGTCAATATCAAAGCAGAAATAATAGGATTATACAATTTACAGCATATGTAAAAAAAAAAAAAAAAAGGCACTACACATTCTTTTTAAGAAGAGGAGGAGCACAAGAGAAGGAGTATAACATGAATACAGCTGCTTAACACCGCATGAATAAACAAATACAAAATCTGCTATTTGAAATAAGAATAGACATTTGTAACCCAGAGGGGTTGAATACGATATAACTAAGTAAAAAAAATAAATCAAAATAACAGTCTTCTTCTTTTTCTATTGGAATTGAAATGTATGAAACAAGAAATAGATTGTACAAAGAGTGGTGACAGCGTGGGCAAGTGAACATGACGCTCAGACACAAAGACTTAATGTCTACTTTATTGTCCATACTGACAACATCTATAGAGACAAGATCTGCAGTTCCTTTACTATCACTTACTTCTGTATGAACTCAACAACACCAAATGTGTATGTACAACACCCTTAAAATATCAGTTTAAAACCCAGACTTACTCAATACTTCTACTTCCCTCAGCACCTAATTAAAGCCTTTAGCGCAATCACTTATATATTTATCAAGAACTAATTAACATCTCCAATTCACTGACTTAAATCAACAACAAATTAACAAACTCTCAGCGTTGAAAGTCAGACTGTGAACCATTGGTATCTTATATCACATCACATGCCCCACTGATTTCTTGGCTAGTGAGATCAGTTGACTAGCCGTTTTGGATAAGGGCAAAAAATAGGAGATTCCTGTGTGCAAATTGTGCACGTTAAAAATTCCATGGCAATTGGAAACCACAAAAAGGCCTCAAGTCCACTGTCCTGGCAAACATTTAGTAACACGTAAACCTACCCATGGGTAGAGACAGCCAATTGCCTTGGATGCAATCTGTCAAGAGCAGTGGTTCTCAGCCTTTTTTGGCCCATGCGCCCCTTTACTATATGTTCAGAATGTCATTCCCCCTCCCCTTTTTTTTCGTATTTTCTCCCTACAAATGTATGCTGAAGCTGGACACATGGACATTTGAGGTGCAAAATTAAGTATGACACATTACCTGTAAAGAAGAACAAACAAAAAGAGTGAGTTCATAACAAACATAATGTGTATGCTGTACAGTGATTATGTTATGTGTATATGATTTTCCCAGCATAAACAAAGTTATCAGCACGTCACAGATGGAGGTGTGACAGGCTCAGAAACGTTATGCTGGGTATCTGATTGAGTAACATAACATACATAATTTTACATTAATATTATTTACAATGTTAAGTTTACTATGAAAATAAATATTTATGTAAATATGATACAGCTGCAGCAGGGAAACAAGCGGTCTTACAATAGTTTGTTCCATGTTTCAAAAGAAATTAATTGAAGGCAGCGAATGTATATTCTGGACATGGCAATGTATAAAGCAGGAATGCAAGCTGCAAGAGTATTTGTTTCCACAAGTTATGAAAGTAGTTATCATATAAAATTAATATAAAACCTACAGTTATCAAATGTTTTCAGTTTGATTTCATCTGCTCAGTTTTGTTTTCCTGCACCAAAAATAAATAAAATCCACCAATGCGTAGTGTTTATACTTGTGCGCAGTTTCTCAAGCTACATGCTAGCACGACACACAGATAATACATTTTTATTGATTATTTATGACTCAACTAGTAATTTGCTTGCTGTGACAGTTGTTAGTAGTGATAAATACAATGAATGTAAAATGCAGAATATGGCTATTACTTATCTACAGTTTTGTCCCTGGACGCAATTATGTCCCTGGAACTGTTAATAATTACAACAACAAAAGAAGCTTTAATAAACTACATACACCACTAACAGTTTGATTGTATCAAAACTGGTAGAGAAAACATCAAGTTCTTCTTCTTCAGCGTTCCGAGCCATTGAGGTTCTTTGCTGCAAATACAATCCGTCTCCATTCGTCTCTCTGGTGGACCTTCTCTTGCCAGTCGTTGATTCCAAGTGCTTGCAGGTCTGTACATGTATTATCTCTCCACCGCCTTCTTGGTCTACCTCGGGGTCTACGGTCATTTATTTCCTGAGTGTAAGCGAGTTTTGTTTCCCTATTATCTTCCATTCTTTCTATATGCCCCAGCCATTGTAGTCTATTAGCCTTCATGATACCAGTGATTAGCGGGGACTTAAACAGATCATAAATGTCTTTGTTACTTCTTCTTTTCCACTCTCCACTTTGTGTATCCCTAATGGGTCCAAAGATGAGTCTTAAAATTTTGTTCTCAAAGGTTTGTAACAAGGCTTCGTCTCCTTTCGTTGTACTCCAGGTTTCAGAGCCATACAGCACAACTGGTCTGATCAGTGTTTTGTATATTGTGATTTTGGTGTTACGAGATAGCGCCTTTGATTTTAGTAGATGTTGTAGTGCATAGTATATCTTATTTCCAGAGTTGATTCTAGTTTGTATTTCTTCCCTTATGATGTTGGAGCAGTTGAAGATTGTACCCAGGTATTTGTATGTTTCCGTTCTGTTAATGGTCATATTATCTATTTGTATGTGGCCAGAGTTACAGTTGAAGATTGTACCCAGGTATTTGTATGTTTCCGTTCCTTTAATGGTCATATTATCTATTTGTATGTGGCCATCAAGTTACAAAATTAAATTACAAAGATATTCTCAAACTACATTAACAAAAAATTAACATAAGGAAATTACATTTAGATCAACAGGAAATGTGAACATAATTTCAGTCTAAAAAATAAAAAAAAAAAAAACTATACAGAAAATGTAACATGATGTTCTTCAAATGTGTATTTTTAAAATTTTGGGTTGTAGGGGAAGAGAGGGAGAGAAACAAAGGGTGAGATGGCAGAACATGACCGCCCACGCTTACCGGCATGGCACATGATGGATGGATGGATGGAATAGTAAAACACTGAAATGTGTGCTTGAGAAAGAGAGATGGATGGAGAGAAAAAGAAGAGGAGAGAGAGAATGACAGAGAGAAAGAGAGAGTGAGAGAGAGAGAGAGAGAGAAGGAAGAAAGGAAAGAGCTTAGCAGCAGCCTCTGACACACACCCAAAAAAAAAACAGTTCTTGTCTGTAACAACTTAAAAAGATCAATCCTGGAACTTCACATAATCAGTTATGTAATATTATCAGTAAAAATATGCAATATTTTATCATGATAAAAACAGCAATCATTATACTTAATAAAATAACTATAAGAATAGTGAGAATTTAAAAAAAAAACCTCTTCATGCATCAAGGCATACTGGGTATTTAGTAAAATAGCAAAGGACCATTTCACTTCCTTGGACGCATATAAAGTATATCACATCAGTCACACATTCATTTAACAACTGGCACTCAATCAGTGATGTGGTAAATATCATACCAGACACCTTGTCCTACCAAAACATGTCATGGTACCCAATTTAAGCTGGGTTGACCCACGAGCCCAGGTTAATTAAAACTATCCCTACCTCGACGGGGATCTGAACCCATAACCATGGACTGGCTGGCAAGCATGCTGGCTGTTGCGCTACCACAAAATAAGTATCTATTTGCAAACCAGCAGGTAAATCAATTTTGTCCTGGTCACCAAATAAAGCACCACGTGCTGTATAATTATGGAGCTGAACTAAAGAATAATGGTGAGTGTAATAAATAAAAGTAATAAGTTGCACTGACCTTTAGCTTCTGATAATTCATTTCACACAAGCCACATTTAAGATATTATTGTTATTAACAACCAACCATAATGCACATCATACTAACAAACAGACACTCAGTCTTCCTGATGCAGAGTGGTATATATATATGTCAAACATTTACGGAGCACAGGCCAATATGACACCCCCCCCCCCCCCCAGCACATCCCAAGCCCCTAGCAGCAAACTGCTTTGAGACACCTGATGATTATTACTCAATGTGTTCACAGAACTGTCCAACATTCAACAATCATCATCATCAGCAGACTGTCCTTGTAGCCATGACATTTTGTTCACTTAACTCAGCTGGCTGCTGGATGTAGCATTAAGCAACAGACTTCTAAGCAAGATGGACATCCTGGTAGACACCGAGTTCCTTCTTCTGTAGACAATGTCCCATATTGTTAGTCCTACCAGAGAGTAAGTATGCCAACCATTGCCCCCTCGCTCTCTCTCTCACCCAACCCATAAACACATCCTCTCTCCAAAATTAGGTCAAATCAAGAATAAAAAAGGCAGTTCATCACGGCCACAAGGAGAAAAAAAAACAAAGTGAAAATCTGGTTACAAAATAAAATTACACAAAGTGACAGGAAAACTAATAAGAAAATATTAATTAAAAAGAAACTGAATACAAAAATTAGCTAGCAAAAAGTGTTACAACAATGAAATGACCATCACCTACCATATTTACAAACTATACAGATTCCCTTGGTTAAGTGTCTTGCTTGTGTGTGCAGAAAATACTTTTATAATGAATTCAGACAAATAAAAGTGAAAAGGCTACTATGAAAACAATTAAAGTAAATACATACAAAGACACACTAATAAAGAGATGAAAACAACAGAGGAATGGGAGATCAACAGAATGACTGACAATAAATAAACTGGAGAGAGCTCCATGCAGAATGTGAGGGGAAAACAGTTATATATCTGAGATAGGAAAGAAGTCATGAACAAACCAACAAAAAAACATGATATTCTTTGCAGAAACCACATTTCCACTGTCATTAGGTGTCCCTAAAGCTTACAATTTTCATAGTCTAGTGTGTGCTCTGATCTTTACTTTTTTCCTCTGCTCACTATGAATGCTCATCAGTACCTGTGCACGTATTTAGTGGCCTAGCGAGTTACAAAATCTGCTCTGTGGCGAAGTGGTTACGAATACAATTTGTAATCCTGCATACAGCGTTAAAAACACAGCTGCAGACGATTTGGAAGCAGATTGCCTTGCATTGGTTCCTCTATAAAAGTGTGAATGTTGATCGTTCAGAAAGCAATGGCAAACTACTGAATGTAAACTTCCAAGAAATCACAAACAGCCAAAAAATGCTGGTCTGACTACTATGTCCTGTAAAGGATATGCAACAAACCTTTTTAGTGAGTTACCCAATAATTGGTATTTATGTGTGTTTTCAAATAAGCAAACATCTAGATACACTGTTTGTTTGTGCGGTTTTTGAAAAACAACAAGAAATATCCTCAAAACGAAGATAAGCTTAAGAAACATTCTCAAAATGATCTGCTTACCATCTAAATATGCTTGAGAATAAGCAACAGAATACAACAGATTTTTCTCACTGAAGATAAGCATAAGAAACATTCTCAAAATACAACAGATTCTTCTCACTGAAGAATCAGCTTCAGTGTTGTGCTAGGCCACGTGGGTGTATGAGGAAAGTAACAAACTGATAGGCTTGCAAGCGAGGCGACTGTGGAAAGCAGATGAGCAATGGACCGGGCTGGTATACTGGTTGCCCTCAGAGGCAGGATGATCAAATGAATCAAGTAATGATAGCGAACATGCCGGTCTGAACAGACTACAAGAACAGCAAGTCAAAATAGAATGAGAGCGCCTTGCAGGAATCTAAACAGGAATCTAAACAGGAATCGTCAACCAACACAAAATTGGTGTTGTCAACTGCCAGATGCTGAGGAAGATACAGAAGATGGGATCTGAGCACCTTCGGAGTGAACAATTTGATGTGCAGTGAGGATAATCTGACTAACTAACTACTTACAGTAATCACAACACAGAACAGCATCTGTTCACTGAACAACTATTTACATATCTGACAACAAGCAGTATGGTTTAAGTATGGTCATAAATGGTACAACATGCTATAAGGAGCTGTATTTTATATGACAGTAAGTACAATATGTGTGTATACTCTGTTAACATAATGTGAGAATGAAAATGTCAGCATCTAAGATGGACTGTGTCTGGTATTCAGCAGAGGTACAAGGCAAGCTGGCACACTGGCCTCTCGGAGGAACTGGTGCTGCATTAATTCAGCTGCTGTAGCACGCTGCGCATGGTCTCGAACCAGCATGCGGTCAAGGAAACCCTGCAACCTTGCAGATACCTAGAGGACAGGCAAAACAACAATTACACTTGGCATGGTTAAAAATAATGGGACTTGCATGTCTAATACAATGTCTGGCATCTCAACTTATCTCATCATGTTCCTCTTGTACCTTGCGGTGTCGAGGTGAAGTATAAACAGCGGGAGAGTGCCCGCTTATGGGTTTCATGCATCGATATTCTCATGGACTCTGTTATTCCCTGCGTCCATCGTTTACGTGGTCGGCCTCGTCCTCTACTTCCCTCTGGTCTGTACATCATTGCTTGTTGTGGTATACTGTTAGTTGGTAACCTACTTGCATGGCCAAACTATTTGACTTGCTGCCATCTAAAAAATCTAGCACAGCTATAACCCCCATTTTAGTCCTGATTTCTTCATTTCTATCTTATCTCTTCTTGATATATTGAGTATTCTTCTCAGGAATCTCATTTTTGTTATTGTGATTTTTCTTTTCTCTTTTTCTGTCATTGTCAGGTTTGGCATTGGTAACATAAAGTTGTCTGGCATGACTCGCTGAATATCATATCAAGCGGAGACATTCATCAACAGATACTTCTGTGTGATACTTTAGTAAGACACTGTTGTGAGGTACTCTGGGCAGAAGTGATGTTTCTTGTTGTCTTTAATACAAAGATAATTTCCCAAAAAAAAGTATGAAAATTGTCTGGTAATAATCTGTATATTGGTGAGTCAATCTTACAGCCATTCAAATCACAAAAAGTAATCCTGCCTGTTGGGGATTGAACCCAGGCCACCTGGCTTGGCAGGTGAGTGCACTAAACACTATGCCACCACAACTATAAGGATGCTATATTCTCCTCCAATACCTGGGCAGTGGACTGAGTCCCTAGCCTTCTTGGAAACAGAACAGTCAATGTGAGGTTCCACATGCACCTTATGCATGTAAACAATTAATCAACAATTACAAAAATTGTAAAATCAGCATTACTGTATGAATCAGAAACATGGAAAACTGTCTGAAACAATTACTCATCATCATCCAGTGCCTTGTCAGCTGGCATGTGCGATCATGCCTCTCCACAAATGGTGATCTCTGACGGCATGGATTAATTCATGTGTTGGCTCCATTCCATGCCACACCACTGTCAAGAATCTTCTCCTGCTGTCTTCCTCTATCTCTCTTTCAGCAAATCTTTCTGGATGTCACGACATATTCCAATTTTTGTCTTATAACGTGGTCAAAAAATGATGACTGCCTCTTTCTAATGTTTGTGATAAGTTGTCTTTGTGACTCGGCTTCCCTCAAAATGTCCAGATTGCTTACTTTGGCTGTCCAATTAATTTTCAGCATTCTTCTGTACCACATCTCTAAGGCTTCCAGGGATTTTTTTTGCATTTTTACTAATTGTCCAGGATTCACAGCTGTATGTTACAAGTGGTTCAATGTAGCATGCAAGAACTCTCCTTCTAACTCTCAAGGACAGTGACTTACTGCACAAAATGTTCATTTGATAGAATGCAGTTTTTGCTTGTCCTATTTTGTTCTTTATCTCATTGATGCATCTTCCATCTGATGATATCTAAGTGCCTAGATATCTGCATTTCTGCACTTGCCCCAAAATAACATCATTTACCATAATTAAACATTTAGGTACAATATGTTTCACCATGACTTCTATCATTCTATTACTCAAACCAAGGCCCATTTTCTTCACTTTCTACAACCACTGTATCTATCATTTCCCGTAGTTCCTTCTGACTTGTTGCTATCAGGATGGTGTCATCAGTATAACGTAAATTACTAATCAACTATAAACATTCACTAATAGGTGCCTGCACCCCCGGGAAGGTTAACCCGGTCAACAAATGCCCGCAGAAGTCGGATATGTCTGCCTAACGGCGCAAGAACGCAGCTTTGCTGTTAACAGGCACAACGCAATCACATCCGGAAAAAAAAAACTCTGGATGAACGCAGAAGAAGAAGGTGCCTGCACAGAACAGGAGGACTCAAATGATACAACAGAATCATCATCATGGAGTTCACGGACAGAAGTTAACTTCCAGTGAATCAACACGTGAGGAAAAGACGCTAGTGCTGAACAGGCACAGGTTGAGAACATATGTTAAGGGTATCATTAGAAAGTCCTCCTTCTAGAACCCACGGGCAAAAGAAATAGAAGCAAACCTAAAAATAACGGGAGACAGAAAGCAGAACTATCACCAAACAAAACCACTGCCATGGCCAAATTTTAAAATGAGAAAAACCTACCCACAACAGAACATTTATAGCACGCATGATTCTGATGTAGATAGACAGGGATCTTTGTTGATACTATGAGTTCATGCACTGCACCGAAATCGCCCCAGTGCTGCCTAAAATAGGACATTGAAGTATGGATAATCTCTCAAGTGCAGCGAAGAACACCTTTGAATGCAATAAATCTAACAGGCTCAACCCACACATAAATAAATAACTGCAATTTTAAAATAAAGCAAGACTGCTAGACACCTTCACACTCCAAGGTAGAAGAGGAAGCACAATGAATGAATCAGCACACACACACAGCATGGCTTTAAAGAACATTATCACATCTTGAACGAATGCCACCCAATATATGACACCAGCTTACCTTGTGTGTATTTTTCAGTTTTGGCGGTGGCATATCTCGTATACGTCTCATAGCTTGAAGAGGTGGCTCATTGAAAAATGGTGGTTCTCCATCTATCATCTCAATCACCATTATACCCAGCGACCAAATATCAACCTATTTGGAGAAATTTAAGCATCACTGACTCTCAACATGGGTAATTTCCTTCCATTTTAACTGATAATCGACTAGTTTCTTATGGTGGTATCATGGTGAAATGGTCACTGCCTTCATCACATGCCCAGAAGATTTGTTTTCTGACTGTCATTCAATTCACGGGTGCAGTTTTTAAAGAGACCCATGGGGATCATTGATGAAGCTATGGATTTTGTATTCTGTGTGACACTTTTGGCACGTGCCAATCGCTCTAAAGAACAGCAAAGAAACTATTTTCAAAGGTCACAAATTGGGCACTCAGGCCTGTCTTACATTTGGCCCTTCCAGTCACTCATCTTTCACACACCAATGATCTAGCATGAATGTTACATTAAATTGAAGAGAGAAAAAAATCATCAGAAACATTGTAAAATGAATGCTGTAACACACACCAAACATAAACCAGAGAGAGATACCAAGCCACATGGGATAAAACCACATGGTCAATTCAGTTGCTCTTTGTGCCTTTAACCCCCTTGTGTAAATAGTTTCTCAATCAATAAAGTGCCATCTCTGCACTGAAGGTAGGCTCTGATGAGTCTCCAACACCTTGTCTGTCTCCACGAATTACACACATACTGACTTCCTTTTGTCCATCTCTTGATGATGTTCACCCACATGTCACTTTGTCTTCCTCTTGTGTGCCTCTACTCTTCCTTCCAGCACATCCCTTCTAGTTGCAGAAAGCAGGTGGACAAATAGCACACACTCCTGTTCATGTAAACCACAGCTAACAGCACAGTATGTTAAACAAACTGACCACTACACAACAGCTCATCATGAACATCTAACAGCTGATCATATGCACAACTTTCCCTCCATGACAGTATTTCAGAATTTCTCTCCTTCATAAGCCGGTCTCTCTGGCTGTGGGGTTACAACACTTTCTCTCTGTAATCCCGTTTATCACGCAGAGTCTCGCAGCGGA